>CAJDSM010003714.1:0-36922 GCA_903981925.1 Ostrea lurida
TCTGTGAAATATTATTCTAATCCATGCGCCCAAATAAGGTTAAAAACACTAGGTACATTGTAACCTTGACGTGTGACCTTGGCTCAAGGTCATGACACTTTTTGCGATCCAGGGAAATATTCTGTGAAATGTTTTCCAATCTATGCCTCAGTGAATTCTGTATAGGTGACCTTGACCTTTGACAAAAAACCTGGGGGGGCCCCCTTTAAGAAAAAACCAGATGACACCTCCTTGGGTCCAGGCCAATAATCGTGAAATATTGTACTAATCTACCGAGGGTGTAAATTTCAAATTAAGGAATAATGAAATCAATTCTTTGACAAAGAACATGGGACAATACTGGTGTAATCTAGCAAGGATGAAACGTCATGTTAGGAATGTGCAAAGTCGGCATATAATAGAATACAGATATTAAATTCTGTGGAAATACTACATGTAAAAGGCAAAGATAACGAACAGTGATCCAACTCGTAAATTCCAATTTTAAATAGCTACAAAACAAGAATTGGGAACAAACACAGACTGGACACACCAGAGGTGGGATCCAGGTGCCTAGGAGGAATTAAACATCCCTGTTGACGGGTCACACCAGCCCTGGGACATTGTTTGATCAAGTAAACGGTGAATCCCGGATCAAATCAGTTTATGGAAAAGCCTTAAGTAATGAGTATGAAACACATCAGAGAGCATTAGATCTAATTACAGGCCATACTCGGCAAATTAAAGAAGATGCGATTCTGCATTGAATAATAGACTTTTGAGACCACCCCTGGTACATAACAGCTTGTTTGTAAGGCCACTTCCATTTTCACGAGAACAAGATCTTGCATTCGAATATTAAGAGACATACACACAATCCATATGCAGGTGATGATGGAATATTGCTTACATAACTATGGGAAGCTGACGATGAGAAAAGCCGAAATCGGTCCCCATTTTTCACAAAGTTGAGCTGTTAGTTTGTCGCTAATGTCTATGTTAAGGAATATTCACTCTCTGATATCACTAGGCGTCTTATCCCACTTCTGGTATATCCAGGGATCCATGTTTGCTCAACTCTTATTTTGCATTCAGTAAGGATTTACAACATGTATAAGCATTCATTATCTTCACCATTCATATGAATTCAATTACCAATAATTAATATGACATTTTTGGTTGATACGTACGTTATTTCTGGTGAAGGTAGATCAATGGTGGGCTAGCCGTTATGCTCTGTCACTATCGGAGGACTTTGCAGATATGATATATAAACGAGACTTTGCGAGGTTTGTTCTTTGCTCCCTTGTCCGATAGAGAGAAATTTGACCACATGGTGCACACAGGTTAGAAACAACCAATTAGGTATGTCATGATGATAACACACATATGTAAGTAAAAAATGGCAGAAGGCTTTTTATTTTTTATCTTTAGGATACCCCTCCACACCAATTCTGTATCCGCCCGAGTGTATTTAATACAATTTAAAATGCTTTATGGTTTAAATATGGTATGTTGAATTGTATTTTAATTAGGTAATTTCGAAATTACTTAAATTCATCAAATAATTCATGCAAGGATATCCTGCGATTGTTCTCATGAGTTACGTGACCAGTCCTCCTACCTGTTCAAAACCAGAGAGCAATTGGCAATTACAATAATCAACGTTTAGCTCAATCTATTTAGGAATCTCCTCTACCTCAGATATATCGCTAGGGATATATTTGGATACCTTATTTAAGACCACAGTACATATAAAAGGCTTACAGAGTTTATGGAGGCTATGTCCTGTCAAACATATCCAATTAGATGGCAGATAATATCAATACTTGTTGTGTACAAGATATTGGCAACGGTTTCTCATGTGTATTTTTTGTGTGAAATCATTCAACAGCATGTAAAATATGTACTGTTGTATGGCTGTGAATACTGGCTAGTACAACGAGACCTGAAAAAACCCAACTCAGAACGTTTGTCAACTATAGAATTGTTTCTAATGGAATCCCGAGAGCTGAGTAGTGCACTCAGAAGTTAATTCTTCAAACAGGCGACATTCAGAACATGCCCCAAAGAGGAAGCCATCATACTGAAGAGGATAGCCAGACGAAAGTATTTGAATACGAACCATGTCTTGAAGCAAAGGCGCCAAACATGAATGAGGAAGGCCGTTCACTGGATAGCTGACGGGACAAATATAAGACAAGGAACCCTAAGATAACTGGCGTAACCATCAAATAACGGAAGTATAAAGTTGGGTATACTACCCTGGGAAGAGAAATCCAATAATACTTTCAAGAGATAGAGAGTTGGAAGAGGTGATCAGGCCTCTTGCAGCCGGTTGCCTTGCGACACCCGGAATCGAAGATGGATTAATAACTATATTGAATATAAAATAAACGCAATACTCCTGGTGAAATTTATGTTATGCAATTAATGTGAAGAAGTCAGCTGTGATGAGCATAACCAATATAAATATTGAGTACAGAATTTATCGGAGACTCACGTTTTTCGTATAATTTCTACCATCTCTATATCACACAGGTATCTCAACATTTTCGTCTATTTGAATACTTAAGATTTGAGCAATGATCAATATTGAAACCATTAATGATTTTAACTTTATTTTTGTATTAAGAGAACACGCTACGTACACGAACACTTGGACAGCCAGTACACTGACTGAGGTTGTGAGGCGGGTCATACCTGTTTAGTCTAGAAACCTCCGATTTACAGAGAGAATATTATCTAAAATTTAGTAAGCGGTCTATCATACTGAGAGCAAGCTAATTTCATGATTTTATTCTTTTCTAGAAGTTCCTGTAATTACTATATATGTCCTGACATGCCATCGTACAAATTTTGAGAAAATCCCAGAATGTAAGAAGTCTCTTTAATTTCTCTACAGTAATAAACAACACCGATTGTTGTATCAACGGATTGGGCTAGCGCATTGAAGACCAATGTGCAGTTATATCTTGGGGTGCGTATTCAAGGCTCCATAATTGATCCGAGTCGAAGATAAACAATACACTTTGATACATCTGTGATCATGCAGATGCCTACATCAATGGCACTTATTGACCACATATTAATGCCACGTTATCTGATTTACTAAATACACAATGACTCAAGTAGAACTGACGACGGCCGATACAGAATACCGAGTACTGTACAATCATACGACAGAGAAGGCAACAAAATAGGAAAGGAATATCACTTTACCTCCGACACCCTTTTCAGTATGTTAGTTATACGACACATAAAATGATTTTCGTAACAATAGTTGATATATCTAGTAACTCAAATAAATCAACTTATGACATCTGTGTGATACAAGCAACCTCTGAGCATCTTCACACGAGATTTGATTAAGAGGGATTTAATTTAAGTAAAATCTATCTCGTTGATTGTTGGATCTAATTAAATTAAATTTTAACAACTACGTATATCTCACAAATAACTGCATTCTCTTGACTAATTAGAGCTTTCCAAAGTCGAGCAACACCGTGTTTATGTAGTGTACTCAGGAGTTCCTTTTTATCAACTCTTCATCTTGTATTTCCATTTAATTTTATGAAACTTATCACTGTTCATTATATCTCAGCACACATCACGTGCTGATAATTCATTACAAAACGAATTTAAACTAATGAACGTAAAACACCACTTACCAGTGAATTAGTTAAAACACACAGTTATAATCAAAAAGTGTCGAACAAGACGAACTATGACCACTGGAACTTACTTTACACAGATAGTCCAAGACATGTATTATTTATAGACCGGATTTTCGTAAAAAGGAACCGCTAATGCTATTCTGTTAGGAGGGATCCCTCACCTAGAGCCATAAGTATTCATTGAAAGAGTATCTTCATAAATAATCTACATAAAAGTACTTTTAAACATCGCAGACTGTCTTGCGTTTAAGTTCGTTAACATTTTCGGGTCATAAAAAGTAAACATTCAACCAGAATCACACTGAAACGTTCTTACTATAATACCCCCACACGCCCAGGGACAACGAACCAGTGACTCGACGGAGAAACGCATCGGTGACTGCACGCTTGAAGCGCATGAGATAACCGACGCCATGAACAAGAATGCACAAATGACCTTGACGCACGGTACCGCACAATGAACGCACGGGAAAAATGTAAGAGAAACGTTTCTCAGAGACTGTAAGCATGTTTGAAATCAAGTTCAGAGCTACATATAAAAGAGGAGAGAGAGAGAGAGAAGAGAGAGAGAGAGCAGAGTAGAGGAGAGAAGAGGAGAAAGAAGACGGAGAGAGATAGAGAGAGAGAGAGATAAGAAGAGTATAGAGAATATAAACTATCTGTTATGCAATCACATGTAAACAAAGTGTTGAGTATATATTTCCAGAAAGTGCCTGAAAACGCACGCATTAGGGGAAATCACCGCTTTCCACTCACTACCGTAATTAATTAAATCTCGATAGTGACGTCCATAACGGACAAACACTCAAAACACTTATGTATGAGATTAGAAATTATAGCTTCCTTTGTTTTACAAGACAGGTACAGAATCTTACGAGCAATATGAAAATTGTGATGACCAAATATATGTTCTTGTACATCATAAATGAGTGTCCACCAAATGATGTCAAGGAAATACTTTTGCATAAAATATAAGGTTCGCGTGCCTTTTTGGGTAAGTTTAAAATATGTATATTGTGAAGAATTTAATTAATAGTTTTTCAACCGTACTAGTTTATCCTCACACAACTCTCTACAGTTTTCTAAGTTTCCACAATAAATTACCGAATGCGGACGTTATTGGTTTTAACTGAAAACATTTTCTGCTGTAAACAAAAAAATACTATCGGGCGGAGCTTTGTTTACACCAATAATACAACAACGTTATATCAGCTGACGAATGTAACAGAACTAGCGTTTGAACATGCGCTGATATCATTATTCTCATGTGCGTGCAAAAACTGAGAATTCGTGACTACTAGTCGCGAAGAATGTAAAATAATCGAGAAATAGAAAAACCTATTTCGTGTTAAAATTCTTTTATATGCTAAGAGTTCAAGGAGGACTTGGCTTTAGATCGATCACTATCGCACTAAGAAACGCGATCATCTGAAAGGGAACAATCTCGTAGACTGTTGCCGAAACCATTTCACATTTGCTGAAACGATGATCGAGTTGCACGAATTCAAACGAAACGCATAGATGGTGTTGAGTGGCTAGTGACTCTTCTAAAATATGTATAAATTCAAAGCTTCCACTAGCATCTGGAAATGGGAATTCACAAAGTTTATTACCTACCAACGGCTTCTACCAAATAAAACAACTCTGCGTGTAGGACAATAATGCCATTATGGGTAACATTCAGTATGAGAATGTTTGTCAATACTCACTCTGTTTAGTACACCGCGAACTTGAAACATTTAGGTTCAATAAAATCGTAAAAACATTGAAACTTGTAAAGATAAGTTGGAATATGTATATTAAAGACTGTCTGAATCTTAATGACTAATCACAGAGATATTGTCATTTCTGACTCCATCAATATTCCGAAGAAATCAGGTATAATTTGGTATACCATATCATCCTTACTGGTAATACCGAAAATCGCATAAATAATCCTTAAACTACGACACAAAGATGAGAGTCGGAGGCTGTTTCCAGTACAGCCGCTTTCTACCACCCTCTCTATCCTTAGACTATCTCAATAAACGAGACTAACAACTGATTAGCTCCCTTTAACAAAAACGTCAACCCAAAATGACAAAGATCCTGTTCCGTTGGGAAACACCAAGACAAATCACTTATGGTCAGAAAAACCGCTCACTGACTCCCCTCACACAAGACTCTGAATTTAGATGTTAAGAGCAACTTGGGTTTCTTGTACGCAGAGAGATATTAGCACATTTTATCTTTGCATATCCATGTCTTCCATACAACTCTGTGGTATTAACCAATTCAGGCTATACTGACATCTTGTGCCCCTTTATTGGACAAGCTTATTTTCAAGAGTCATACAGTAATATATACGTTATCAATCCTACGAGCGATTCTAATAATACAATGACAAACTCATTTATTGTTCAAGCAATTATGGTCCCTTGATATATTTACTTGAAACAAACTCAAAATAAATGACACCACATTAACCTGACAGATCGCCTTCATAATTGGACTATGTACTTAATATTGATCTCTAATGGCAGACTGCACAACTACCTTATATGATAAATGTATGAACGTGACCTTCGCAATTGTACAATATTTCTTTTCAATATGGATAAAAGTAGTCATTAATGCCCAAACTGGAGCGGATGGGGTGTATGCTCTCTGAGTTTGATCTCGATACGTCGCAAGGCATGCGCACGCTGATGTGTTTTGTTATAGAGAGAGGTGCGCAACACACTTGAGCCAATGAAAAGTTGATTGTGCAAGAGGTGAAATACGTAATGCTCGAACCTGTTTTTGTTCTACCCTGCCAACTATCTAGATGCTAACTAAGTGGGAATAACCTGCTCCTGTCGAACAAATAATACTTAAAAGACCACGACAGCTCAATTCTTGCGTTACAGCCTAGTTATCCTTACCTGTACTTTAACCCTCCCTTGTTTTTCTGGACGTCCGATCCTACGCCTACCCTTCTATTGAGTTCTGGGCCACGGTTGCAATAATTGACACAAAGTGTCATCAATGTGGTTTCTCTATTATTGTTGAATTAAGATAGGACTTACGGCAGATTTTGAGTGATACTTAAGCATTTGTAAATCCAATTATTCTTCATGGCATCAATAGCGAACGTGCGATTAATATGGGTTCACTTCAAGGACTTTACTTCTCGGGCTTGACTTAGATATTGTGTCCTCTGTTAAATTCTAACAAAATTTAAATAGTGCGCCCTACTTCAAAGATCCTAACTTATCTTAACGAGGATGAATCAGGTACAAAATGCTATTAGAGCTATTATTTTCATTACTCCATTTATAATACTCAATTTATTACTCTTAGCACAAAAGAACGTATGCCTGAGATACTTTACTGTTCAAGTTTCCAAGACATAAATCAACTCATTTTTCCTTATGCCGCATTGTCGGCCCGCCATGCTTTAGTTACGAACACGCCCTTTAGAATGGTACTTTCTCAATGCGTTTTTCTTTGGATGTCGGTTGTTTTATCAAAAAGTATCGCCTTTCAAGCTACGCATTCCCTGCCCATTCCCCCGAGGTAGCACTGTACCCTGTGTGTGCTCGCTTCCTGGTCTGTCCGTCGCCCTAAAATTGTCCCGCACATCGCCTTCTGGCTTTTTTTTGCCTGCTTCCTCCGTTTGCCGCCACCACCTTCCATGGCCTTTTTGTCCCCCCCGTGCTAGCGCGCCCACCCCCGGGCTCCAAAAAAGACACCCCCGTTCTTATTTGTCAAATTCATACATTTGCACCGCCTGCCCCCTATGGTACCACCGTAGTTTTCGCCAACTTTCTTTTGATTTCTGTAAGTAAGGAGTCGAGGCGTTCAGCTTCGTCTACACCGGCGATCCCTCTTTATTATCTGTTTTCGCCTCTGTCAATTAATGCTCTCATCAAGGACCCTCGTCTAGCCACTCTCCCGCGCCTCTATCGCATCTAACCATGCTCTCGAAACACCGTTTCTATCCCTCCTTCTAGATCCGGTTTGCCCACACGCTCTGCTCAATTCTCCGATCTCGCGAAGCTATTTTTTTTGTTTACCCCCCTCCGTCTCCAAGCTTACCCGTCTATTTCCGTTATTGCTAGGTACCACTGTCTAAGATTAATGATTTCGGGCCCCCTCAGGCCGAGGGCTTTATATGCGACTGCTAGCCCGTAATACGAATTATTTCTCCACCATGAGTCTTCCTTGGTTAGTACAGGTGAATGGGGACCCCGTCTTTAGAGAAATGTTTCCTCGCCTCTTGGGTAACGTGGTTATAATGTCACATACACCAACTCTGCCCTTCTTTGGTCTGGACTTTACTCGCCCCCCATAGTACGATGCCCTCGCCTGGTCGCCCTCTCTAAGTGTGTTTTATTTCGTCCACCGCCTTATTCCCCAGCCTTTGCGTCTTTCATCATGATTTTTTTCTGTCCCTGACGCCCCTCCTTACTTCCGCGCCCCTTGCCTGCCCTTTTACTGGTTCCACACCTATCCTTCCACACTCTTTCCTCTTCTGCATGCGGCCATTTGTCCTATGCAACGACTCCCGTATCCGAGCATCCTCCCCGTGCGTGATTGTTTTTTCTCATCACTATGTCTCTCTTTTGTTTGGTCTGACGTCTGCTTACTGATCCCTGCCTTAATATGTGTTGGCTTCCAATCTCAATTGGTTTTTTTCCTTTGAGCGTTTTGTTCTGCGTTCTTTTTGTGCCACCTTAACATTTCCCGCTTTTAGTTATGTACTTCCTCCTAACTGTCCTCCTGCCTGGGTTAGTCTTCCTGAGTTTAAATGATATGTTCCTAAGTTTTAAAGACGCCTCTTATCGTTTCTTGCCCGTCCTCTGCCGTTCGAATCCTCTGGAAACTTATGTAACGAATGAATCTTCTGCCCGATACAGGATGCTTTCTCTGCTACCTGTCTTCTCGTATCATCCCTCGCGGCTGCCTACTACACGCCTGCTTTATGCTCTCCCATGTTTCCGTTTTTTTTGGCCTTCTACTTTATATTTTGCCTTTTCATATATATCGCCCGCGTAGGCGGTACGCCTTTAATTCGTAATTTTTTTTTCCTTCTTTTTCCTACTTTTATGTCCGACAACGCTTTAGACGCCCCCGCAGCACACATTCGCCACTTTACATGAGCAATTTTTCCCACCACGATCTCTCAGCTGTCTCGTCATCGTGCCTCTTTGCTATCTAGCAGCACTCAAGCCTTGAGGTATTGTTCTTTATTTTCATCTATAACTCACTTGTATTCTTTTTTGCCTTACTCTCCGGTATTTCTTTTTTATGGGCATGGGTTTACTTACTCCCTGACACATGGCACATGTCAACAGCTCTTTTCACCGTTCCCACATTCCACCGCTCTTATTTTATGTCCTATACTCTTCAAAACATCAGGTGGCCACTTACACGCATATACCAGATACATCAATACCACCGGCCGCCTATTCCGTTGTCTTCTTTTTCCGACTAGGTTCGTCGCCCCGGTATCTTGTGCCACAATCTTCCCCCTTGTGGGGGACATGCGTCCACAGAATTGGCTTATATCCCCTGTATAGAGTCCTCCATCATAAGCAACTCTATGGTTCAAGTTCTAACACATGGCGCAACACACTTAGCCCTTTACTGTGGAGGGTCTTAGCTCCCGAGATACCCACCCCGTTTATCCCTGACGTTGGTCATTAAGTATTTTCCTTCCTCTATACCCGCATCCACATTCGCGGCGTTATTTAATTGTTCTCACACTCGTCCCGGCGCTTTTTGCAGTTTGATTTGCTTACATTATTGGTATTTTCTGCAAACTTCGCGATTTGTCGTCCCGACTGTTCCGTTGTTCTGCTGCCCCGTCGCCACTCGTCGGTTCTACCCTTTCTATGCTCAGCTTTCTTTTCATCTTTCCGCTTGCTTTCGCCTTTCACCTACCCTATTCACATCTAATGTGGTTTATGTTTACCCCAGGCGCATTAAGCACTAGCCACCCACTCGGCACACACCACACACTCGAGTGCCTTCCTCTATTGAAGATTTACTCCTCTTGCCCTTTCCTTGTTTTTGGCGCTCCCTTTATGGGACATTTCGTCCGTGTTTTAGTGATTTCGTTCATTTCCTCGGGCGGCGCCCTGCCTCTGTCACGTTACGTTGCTTCCATTATTTGCCGCACTTATGCATTTTACTATCCGAGGTATCGGATATATTACATGACTACCTCAACACCGATTAAATGACCGAGTGATTCCATTCCGCTTCTGCGGGATGCACCCCTGTCTGCCTCATCATTCTTTTTCACTTAGTTACCTCTGCCCTCGCCACCCCGCGGGTCTGCCTATCATCCATACATTACCTCGCTCACACCTGGAAATACTTTTACAACCGGGCCCGTTTCCGGACGCATCAGTCTGTCATCCTTACAGTTCTGATATCGCATATGCAGCCTACGGCAATCCATACCAGAAAAAAATAATGCTTGAGAGGAAAAAGCAAATACACTTGCAATAACTCCAAACAAAATGAGCTTTATTATAACGGAAGCTTATTAAATAAAAATTACAGTAAGATTGACACCTCGTTATATAAAGTAAACTTCAGCTAGAGAATCTCATTATATTTGATGTATGCAGACTCTACTTTACGACGCACTTTTTGTCCCTAAAACGACGACACATTTTATCGTCTAAATTAGGCACTAGATGATTCAAAGTTTTGTATAAATCCTATTAAATTAATAATCAATTACAAATATCGAACATGGCACATTATTAGCATAACAGTATAGTAGCCAAAAATAAATGATATCGTTCGTTCCTGAGCTTTTCTAATTACACGAATTGTTAAAAAAGTGAGATATATATTGTTTGGCATAAAGAATCAGTCAGCGAAAGCAAAAGGAAGATAAATGTCGACAACATGCCAAATTTTTAGTCATAAAAATGAACCATTTTTGACGATTTTGTCTATAAGTCCATACCACATACGAGTGACCTTATCGGAGTAATCATCATTAAACACAATGTGGTTAAATATGAAAGATAATACTTATATATAGCAATGTAAAATAATCATGATACGTAAATTCACCGGTGATATCAAATAAATAATAATTGGCTAATTAATTTTAATATGCGACATCAATATCGCGTTTTTTTTAGATGAAAAATTATTACGATTAAGTAATTATGATAGATACCCTTAATTGGTAGTAGATACACTGCAAAATGGGTAGAACTAAGTTTTTGTTAGAAAACTAATTTTCGTATATGAAAAGTTTCACCTACATGTTACTGAAAGGAGAGAAACGACTAATCAAGTCAGTGCACTATTGTTAAGATGTAATTACCATAGGATTTTTGCTACTATTAATTGCCCTAATCTTCAGCTTTAAAGATAAAGAAGTGACTGTCAAAACTTGTCTATTGAGTTATTTCATGATAATTAAACTGGGTAAAAAAATTCTCTCTAGGTATATAAATGAGGAAAAAGTTAGATGCTTAAGTTTACAAGTGTGTTTTGGATTTTATATGGAATTTATAATTATTACGCAGGATCGCAGATTTACATAGTTATCTCTCTTTTTTTCACAATCATTAATAACTATTTATTCGAAGAATGAATCACGAAGAAATATGTTTTAAAAAATAGTGAATTCAGGATAAGTGAAAGAATTCAAATTTTTTGATCTATGCCAATTTTAAAAAAAGCATTTGGATTTTTTTACTAATTGTTCACATTTTCTACTTTGATTTTAAGAAACTTTATGATGAATGCTCAAATAAGATATATTAAAGCTTATGTTAAAGCAGGATTTTAAATGATACAATCAGGTAAAAATAGTTGGTCTTAATTTATTAAGTTTTATTTTCAACGTAAAATTTCAATTTTTTTATTCAACTGGGATAAAAGTACGTATTTTACTGTGTGAAATGTAAGTAATGGGACATATATACGTTCTTTTTCCATTCATAGACCAGCATAATTTGAAGCACAGTGTTCATTTATTAATAAAAGGTGTTTAATTAAGTAATTTGTTAAAGGATGAATTTATTATGGTATATAAATAGGCTGAAATCTATTTAATAGTATCCCTGTTTATTCTTTTATGCAAATCTTAACAATGATGGGGTGAGAGGAATTTGACTAGGTTAAATATGTATAATAATTATGCATATTGTTATGTGGGAATTTGGTTGCCCCCAAACCCCCGTAATGAGAAAATGTCATTTCTATCAACATGCCGATATTGGTTTTCAAAACTTAACGTAACATTTAGTCGATTTTAATGAACATCAAGTCGCTTTTATCTTTGGTTAAATGAAATATGTCGTTCAAAAATGGCTTCACACTTTTAAGCATGAAATAAAATATAAGATTTGAGTTTAGATCTTTTTTTTCGTCAGACTTTAAACAAATATACATCATTTTTTTAAAAGTTTTCGTCAAATAGACCGAGGGCGACATATATCAGGTTTCAATTGCATTTATTTTTGGCGATTAGCGATTCCTGGAAGTTGTTCGTCTTGTTGATAATATAAGTACAACGAAAGGGCGGAGAAAAAATGTCGTGTAGATGCACATATCAAAATGAAGACTTTGATTCATTATTTGTGATATAAGTTCGTTTTAATTGTAAATATACACATAAATATGTTAACTTGCGACAAAGAGGATTATATATTCGAGACTTATTCATATTAATTTATTGATAATCGCGATATGAAGAACAGGAGGTTTGCTATATTAGCCTGTTAAACCGTTTCCGTATGGTTTTCATCTGAGGACATAAGTAATCTTTGCAGTGGAAAAGTGATTGCAGTCAGAACAACAAGCAATTTACTTGACAACGTGAACATTCAAAAATCTTTCTTGAAAGTCGACGATAAGAATCTGACAGTCGACTAACGCTAAAGATAAAAGATTGAGATTAATTTATCTGCCAGTGGTTTTGGCAGAAATATGGCCCAGATTTAATTTTGTTTTGGAGTTGCTGTCGACATTGTTAAACTTCAGATTCAATCGTTATTATTTTTTTGATAAAATAATTCTTTCAAACACAAGAATGTATATTAACTTATAACTTACTGTAAGTTGGAATAAGATACCACGAGTATATTTGATTGTTACATTTTTAAGTTACCATGTCAGCATATAATAACTATATGACGATACTTGAATTGACTGAAAGTACTCGCCATTTATTGCAATTTTTTAATATGGGAAATGTATTTTTGGTTGTACAAACTGTTAGCCGTTGTTCTCCTGTATTGTTATTTAAATTCGGTATAGTATTTGGTTTATGTTTTAAATGTTATTCGTGATTTCTTCAAACAGAAGGTGGATTGAATTATTAATATTCCTCTTCCATTTTGATAAGTTAGTAAATCGTGAGTAGTATTGATGGCGATAATGTCTGGTAGAAATATGTAGGTGACGAGAGCGTTGTTAATTAGTTCGAGGTAGAATTTGCTTAGGATTACGCTCTTGTAAGATTTTATCAGTAGTTGTCGGGAGAGAGAAAATAAGATAATAGCGTATTTAATGAGATCTTTGGAGGTATTGTTGGATATTGTTTAAGTGTAGGAGAGAAGAGAATTAAGATGAAGATGACGAGATTCGGGAGTGTGCAGAAGTGGAAGTAGTTACGCAGTATGCTGAATTTGAGAGAGATCGCGAGAAAGGTGGAAAAGGGTCTCAGACGCCCTTAGTTAGAGCAGACCAGAGAAAGATGATGTATTTAGAGAACGTTAGAGATGTGAGATTCTTCTGCACGGGCGATAGTTGAAATAGTACGCTTCTGAAACTTCGGTTCCGAGAGCAATAAGTACAGCATGAGAACGAAATAATGTCAACATTAAGCACGAGACTAAAATATGTTATCAATGTGCTCGTCGACTGTCTATATATTTGAAAATTCATACGCAGGGTGAGACAACATTCTGGATATGAGAGGGCACTACGGAGATGGATTGTTAGGACTCCGTACTTTTATTCTACACAACACAACACACTTAACAGATCTTCATTATTCCGAGCAGGTGGCACAATACACTATTGATACATAAGATATGGAGCTAACAGTATAATATGAAGTGTGTGCACACTGTTTATTTTCACTATTTTCCCTCCAATGTATCCATCAGAACTGCTTTATACATCACACCTCTATACCTGTCCTGGAGCCACACCAACGGTGAGGCTTCCTTTTTCTAACTTGTTGTTTGAATCTCTAGAGTATCTAAACATGATCTTCTAGTCACATGGATAATCTCACTCGGTGATTCTCTATTATGGCACTTCGTCGCTCACTACTCCGATGATTTACACCTGATGATCACCAACAGCTCGATTATACTCCACGAGCAGGCTCAACGTCTGCAACCCGATTCGTCTTTACTTACTTAATCTATCTTCAGAGGGGTCGCTCCAGGCAGTCAATTATGCCTGACTATCGGACAATCGAGTTTCGCTTGTGCTTATGGGTAGTATTCCCACTCTTGAAAGTCCACAATTTTAACCTTCATTCCACCCCTCCTCAAGCCGTTATGGTGTTGAGAGAACATTATCCTAGAGGGACATTTTACTCTATTCAAATCATTCAATTACTGGTACGCCCGAGTGTGTGTGCGATGGTCACCCTGGGAGGTCGAGTGTCCGACGCATTCAGTGTTTCTTTCTCTTGATTATCTTATTGATATTCTAAATACTATATGGAGTATATATAATCCAAGCAATGAGATCCTATTCATTTAAGTCTGTGATGACGAGGTATTAAGCGTCATGTCTCCTTCTAATAGCGCGAGCATTCCGGTTATTAAACTGTTCGCCACCGAACATTCAAAATTTCACTTCTACATTGAGGCCAATATCGAATAGCTAACCCCTGTTGCTTGCTCCTCCGGCTAACACGCTATTCAACATACACCTCCTTTATCCCCATCTACTCGGGTATGAACAAGAATCACCTGAGTAATCGAACCCGCATTGCACTTGCGCCTCGGCGGTAACGCCCGACTGTCCTCTCACCAAGCAAAATATAAAATGATTTTCTTGTGCTGAGCTTTTAATTATGTGCCTTGATCCTAGCCCGATACTGTCGGCCCTTACTGCTCCTCTGAGTATACAGTGAGATGCACTCTCTCACACTTTATATGAAGCATGAACCCATACTAGTATCTGCTAGCACGAATCACTGCTGAACTCGACATTTATGAATGGATCCTTCAAACCTGTTCCCATCCACACACCCTCTCCCCCCATCGGCACTGGAAACTACAACAAAACTAAATAAAGACGGCCATTGATAAAGTGCGAGTTCGTATGGTACCCACCAAGTAGAGCATATGACGAGCATATGAATCTCGGACAACTTCATGTATATATTATTTGCCACACTCCATTATTCGACTTCTACATGACCTTCTAAATTCGCGCACTGAGTACCTATTTTCCCAGTTTGCAGAGCAACCTCCTTCCCTCCAGGTAACCTTACCTTTCACACTCTCCTATGAGCCTCTTGCCTCTACTCCATGCAACTTTCTGAGCCTGCTTCAGCGCCAGCTCCACATATTCAAATTACACTTCCGCCCACCCCTCTAGAGACGCATTGCGTAAGCTTCATCCTACTTTCCTCACCTAAATAGTATATTATAAATAGTAACTTTTCTCCATATACTGTACCTGCATTCGTACATACGTACTCTCTTGATGGTCTCTTCTCTCAACCCTTCGCCTCCTCCGACGTAGGGGTGCCTACTTCTCGTTCCACATATTCATTATTCCCTTATCGCTCGGCGACATTCTGCATGGCATATAGCGTATACAGACGACACTTTGCAAACATCAGATCGCTTCGATCATTATGCTATGTGATCACCCTTTCACGCTTCCTGTCCGCGATCCTATCTTCGGTTTGTGGTTCTTTCTTGAGAATTAGTAATGGCTTTACAAGCACCCTTCTGATTTCCCTTCTCTCCGG
The DNA here is from genome assembly GCA_903981925.1 of Ostrea lurida. NCBI lineage: Eukaryota > Metazoa > Mollusca > Bivalvia > Ostreida > Ostreidae > Ostrea > Ostrea lurida. The sequence continues at coordinate 15,607 of CAJDSM010003714.1, forward strand.
ACCTCACCTGCCACTCACCCTATTCGAGCCATTACTAACACATCTCTTCTCTGTTAGCTGCGAACCTCCCTTACATGTTGACCTGCCTTCTCTCCCCACCCCACCCCTCCTTTCCCTTCCTCCGGCCTCCCCGGCGAACCCTACGTCCCTCTTCAACACCATCCTTCCCACCTCCAGTATCTCTTAACCTATTTCGCCTTCGCTCACGCACCAATGGCTGTGGTCGCTATGCGATTTGCACAAACTGTCTATACTCTCGTCCTCAGCAATATATTCAGTCCTAACTAGTCTTTCCCATCTAAAACTATCCAATTCCGTTGCCTCGAAGAGCACCGCCCTCTTCTCTCTGTACAGCCCACCAGTCTTTCCCCGGCTTAGTTCCTCTTCAGTCACAGAATCCTCTTCCATAAGATCTTCACAAGTTCGGTCAGGCCCAGCCTCCCCCCCCCTGGCGTTTCACGTCATTGCTGATCACCCGACCGTGCGGGGACGGCAGGACCGCTCTCACTCTATCTTCTTTTTTTCGCTTTTAGCTTCGATTTTTTGTTGACTTATTTCCCACTTTTGGCGTTATTGCCTCCTTCTTTCCCCCTTGCTGTCCGGTTTCTTCCCTCATGCCCGCTTCTCGCCATATCTCTACAGCTATCTGAGCTGCCTGATCCACTTCTGCGATTTCGCACCTCAACCAAACTTAGAACAACCGCTCTCGCGACTTTCCTTCACTCCTGTCCTTCCGGGCTCCTATATTGGTGAATTCGTATGTGTCAAACTCGTGGGTATTTTTCCGGTCTCGTAGAGGTAATTCTGTAATTGTGGCCTAACCCACACATCTCGCGTGCTTCTGAGACAACCACACGTAGCATAACATACCGCCGTGCTGAAGACCTACAATGTTGTGACCACACAGGTAGCCAGTTATCAACATAGCGATGGAGACCCGATACGACAGCAGTACTAATGATCCACGATTCGTGATCGGACTCAGACTCAGTGTGCAGACACAGCCACGGGCGACTAATCAAAGGTGATTTTCTAGTAACCAGGGGCTAAGTCTATCTTCATCTGACACCTCATTCTGCCCTTTCCCGCGTTTGAGTCATACACCTTCAAATTCCACCACATCCAGCACCAAAGCACACTTGTGGCTCCTCAGCCTTCATCTCCGAGGGTTGTTTTTTTTTATGTTTAACAGACCATCGAGGCTTGTGTTTTTCCACCCTTGCCCTTTTCGGCTTCTATTCGCTTTGGCTCTGTCTGCCCGATACCAAGTGTTGCTCCGCTAATGTCTAGTGAAATTATTGTGCGTCTGTCGCGTCCACGCATTCTATATACTCGTGGAGATGATAACCACCTCAATTGGTATATCTAATCGTCAAACAATGGTCTATTGTCACGCATCTCCCCACACCTTCAAGGAGTTAAGAGTACCGACGTTATACGCCGAATCAGATACCTTTCTGATTGCGTTCTTCTCGTCCACGTTTGGAGTATCGATCAAACACGCCCCCACCTTCTATGGCATTACTGGGTCCTTCCGACAATACCCAGATTCACGCACCGCATAATGAACCGAGATATTTCCAATTCTGAGTGCCACTGTATCCTGCCCCCGTCCACGAGTATACTCAATTAAGAAAATGACCAGCAATGTTTTCGTCGTCTGCGTAAGATCTTAAGAATAAGATCCTCTGAATTTCATTACTCCGTTCTGTATTACGTGGGAGTTTCGCCCATCCATCCTCACCAGATCAAAAATACTACTTGCTTACCCATGAAACACGATCACAAACCCTTCTATAGTGTGTACCCGTATCTACTAGCAACACCTGTCTACATGGGTCTAATAAAAAGCCGAAATGGGCATTATTCTTTTAACATTTCATTACTATCCATACTATAAACTTTTTGATAATAAACGGCATCTGCTGAGCCAGCCAATTTACGTTTTTGCTAGAATTTAACAGGGGAAATGGGAGCATTCCCACAGCTACTAAAACATACACCGTGAACTGAAAGCACCAAGGTAAATTAAAGTCATTCAAACATGTGTTTAGGTCTTTTAGCTTTTTGAGTGTGGCGAGCTTTATTGTGTGGCAACAACCCTGTATTAACCATTCTTCTTGGGCGTACTAACATAGAATACGCCAACACCACTACCATATAATATGTCGATGTGTGCGATATAATAACCAAACTATATCCCGCCAGTTAGTAACTTGATCTAGAGTATATAAAGATTTCTCTTATTACGCGGACATTGACTATATTGTTGATAGTAAGAGACATTTTTTTGTTGGTTTTTTTGATATTTGATGTTTCATATACTTATGTGCGGAGGGGGAAAGGGATCAATGCGCAAGTAGAACTCTTACCTTTTTTCGTTGTGCTATTATTTTTGTCTTAATTGTTATCTAATCTATGGTCATCCCACCGCATTCTGACTTGTGCGTCATTTTCATCTCTCAAACGCCTGCGTATTACAGTAGACGACTCGTACAGGTTGTCCTTATAAGGCTATCATTCACAACTTCTCCAATCGTTCTTTATGATCTTTCCCTCCTAAGCATCTCCTCCTCTATGGTTCCCTAGTCCTTCGCTGCCCATTATCACATCCATTCAGGCAACTTTCCTCTTATCTATACTTTCGAGACCCAATGGACACGCCTTGACCTACGGTTTCATCAACAATGACGATTATATCTTATTTATTCCTTTACAAATTTTTGTATCTACACCCTGTAACCCCGTTGTAATTTATTGGAGAGCTCCCATTCCTTTACCCCGCGAGGACCCCAGCCGCTTTTTCAGCCTCAACGCCTCTCTGTTACTAGGAAATATATGCTCCCTCTCTCTCAGGCCATTATATACGTCCCTTCGACATAAATCTGCCGGCGGTCGGATAGCGTTTTGTGTAACTTTCTTCGGTTTGGCCATATAACCCCACTACTATAAAACTGTTATGAGTTGCGCTAGCATCGTTTTGTGTTACCTACTCCGCGTCCCGGAATGTCCTACCTAGATGTTTAAGTTTTTCCTATTTCCCGACAGAGCCCCTCGATCCTGCATCCCTGCGACTGGTTACTTTTTTCAAAGATTACATTCTGTTTCATAATCCCCTACTCTCCTTTCGCCCTCACCTGAACATTTTATACCCTCTCCTTGTTACATAAAATGTTATATCATTCATTATATCTCATATCGCCCACTTTCTAACAACACTAGCACAAACTTAACGAGCGTATTAACTTCTTTATGCCCTGGCCACTTCCCTACTCCTTCACTCCTTGTTCAAGTTGGTCCTTTTCGCGCTCGTTCTTTTTTTGTTAACAGCCAGTTTTTCCCTGTTTAAGAACATCCCTATTGTTTTCTGTTTCCCGTTTTGAGCCACTCAGTAATAGTCTATCCATTAATACGCTATCATCTGGCTATTTTCACTGCCTGGCTCTTATATATTGTGGACATGTAATCGTCACTAATGACCCTAAAGACTCTGTTGTACAGATCTTCGAGCTCAACTTTAACTGACTCCAAATAAACTGAGAATACTATGTTTGTCATATAGCCCACGTGCTCCACTGATATTTTAATATTTTATTGCACTATGTACAGACTTGTCTCACTACCAATGTCACACTAGTGGTCAGAACACTCGACTTTAATTCACTTCAACGTTTTGGAGCATATAACTGTATCAACTAACCATTGCTCTCGTTATGTCTTATATATATTGTTGAGTCGTGTCCTGTCTCGTCTCTTAGACTGTCACTCACAATTATCCCAACACACACCATCAGCCTTCCCGTGTCATCCCTCCAAGTTATGTGACTTGATTGAAATCGACGCCCCCTTGATCACCAAAATGCCATCAAGGCCGATACCCAGTTCGCGGCGCCCACCATATTGAAACTGTGTGGTTTCGCTGTACCTGCCCCCACTCCAGCAACGACAACACACCCAGACATGGGCCAGCAACTGGTTTCCGGTCCGGTATAAGGAAATAGACACAACTTATGGAACCATCATAAAACAGGCTCACAGTCGAAGTGAATTAATATATAGATCGTAGAAATAATTTTATGTATTTATGAGATAAAAAATATATTGGTACATCATGAGTATCACTACAATATAACATAGTGAAACACTCACACCAGCAGTGATTAAGCGTACCACAAAAGAGTGTCAGTTCTCGTACCACTGACAAACACTAGTTCTTATGGGTACAGAGCAGGGGAGTGGAGAAGAGAGAAGGAGGAGGGAATGGGGCACGCCGAGGTACCAAATTGCGACCGAACTTCACAGAGCATGCGAATTCAATACGTAAATAGCGTAGAGATACTCAAAGCATAACGTAGACAAGATAATCAAATTCAGGTACATAATATACCTAAGTCTACAAACCTGTATTATTGCTTTACTAGTCTCAGAGGTCAGCGGCTTTTTGGTCTACATAGCGACCATATATTCGACAAATGCAAATATGCGTATAACATATTAATATAACATATGAGGTGGGTATCATTTTGAGTGTCATATCCACACGAGCCAGTATCTACTCGGAATAGACACATTGTCACGGATGCAACTTACAGGAGAGCTAACTTCATCAAACTACGGGAGTTTTTCTCTCGCATTCATGGACGCGAGCAGTCCCACATCACCATGAAGAGATTTGAATATATAATTATTATATTGTCACAAGTAGTGATATAATTACATTAGGTATATCACTGTAAACCATACGAACTATTCATGAAAAGTTGTTAGTCACAGCGTTTATATCCAGTCAAAACTCCACATATTAATAAAAAATTAAAATGTGAAAATAATAACCTCAGCTAGTACACGAGGGATGTTGCACATGTCATCCAACTGAGTCTAATTCTGGGCCTACCATACATTGTAAGTTCAATCCCTGACTTTTGATCACTCGAGCACCTCTTCAATATTCTCAACATTCCAAAAGATCGAAAAGTGTGAATATAGAAACTGGCGAAATATCACTATTATAATGTTTGATTTTATCAATAGAGTCACGCAAATCCGAGACATGAGTCAAACGGACCCCCCATATGTTTCGCCTCTAGTCTCCGCGCAATAATAAATAATAAGCGCTAAAAATGATCACAATAGTGGTATAATCTTTCATACAGTCATTCACAATAATTGCGAGAGTATACTTTGTTTTACTAAATTCGTCGCTAAGTCACTAAGAGTCTCAAGATGAGCTCAGTGTTTGCTTCCAGAGACCATAGTTCTTCATGTGCCCATTTCACACCCTCATTTTTCACCACTTTTGAAGCTGAGCCGAAACTTTGCAAGCCCTTCCATTGTTTCATATTACTGGAGTCTTCAGAATGATGGATATTGTTATTCAGCAGGCAGAATTATCACTATCCTGTCCCTCGTGTTGTTCGTATTGTGAATTCCGAATGAGGTACGACTTCTGGGTGCTTGTGACCACGAAATCTACTGCACGGATGCTTGTCAGTACTCACTAAGATGAGCTCTTTCTCACTTATCACTCGAAGATATGAGTTTCATAGACTTTGGCTAAAGAGTACCTTCAGACTACAACCCAATCATGAGATGGTCTTCAATTCGAGTGCCTGTCGATTCGCGAACTTTATACGACCTTGCAGTTTACATATCTAGGTATTCGACGCGGAGCATGATGAGTCCTTTGTCGCATGCTTGTCTGTTCACATCTAAAGAGCTCATAGCCAGCTCCTTTTATAGATTCAACACGCAGTGCTCGCAAATCAACGAACAGCACGCACTTGTCTATAATTCCCTCAGGTGACCACATCACACAAAACCTCGAGAGACATAACTACTCCTTTCTCTTGGGATAGTCGCGGAGTATTATAACAATGGCAAGCCGGGTTGTGCCGTACGAAAATCACGCATCACAGCTTTACCGTGGCACTTTCTTGCACCCCTATGCCGAGTTGTCGGCACCTCTACTGTAAAGCAGACCCCGTCTTCTCTGCCCATTCTATTGATGGTGTCTGCTGGTATTCTATATAATTAACATCGTATGAAGACCCATTTTTATTGTTGCAATCTCTCCACTTTTTTTGCATCTTTCTTCCTCTGCTTTATGCTATTTTTCGCTCCCTTATATCGTTTCGAACTCTCGCTTTCTCATTGACATATCTGTGTTGTTTTTGAGCTTCATCCTTCTTGATCCACTTATCGGTGCTATTATGCACACAGATGGTGCCTCTTCCTTACCCCCATGTTTTCATCCACGTATTTTTTCTATACACCCTGTGTTCGTCAACTTCTATCTATCGCCTATCTCTGTTATAACATATGTTCCTCGTCAATCCACCTACAAAACACCTTGCGCCATCCTTCACACCGATCGGAGAGAGTTTGCCCTATGATATCACTGGTTCTTATATTATTTATGTACCAGTGATACCACCAAAGCGAACCTATTGTATTTAAATCTTCCCACCTCATATAACGTTTATTTATATGACGAGAGCTGCAGTCTCTGCCAGATATTTCCTCTCTAAGCACATCGATTCGACAGTATCACCCTCCCCGTTTCCTCTCCCACCTAACTCTCGACTTAGCAACTTGAAAGGCCCCTATCACGCCGAGTGAAAGGCTCACAGGGTACGCCGGTCTACGTCTACCTTGGCGCCTTCATTTTTTTATCTGGTCCTTTTGCATGCCGTCCTGGCGACTCCGTAACACACATGCACTCGTTTATTTTTTATCTCAAAACGCTCCACGCACATCACACAACAACTAGGGTATCAATCTAGAACCACTATCGACTCCCTCTGAACTCCGTCGAGGATTCTCTAGTGAGCCGTAAGTCTCTGACTACCCACCGCTCTGGTGGTTTCAGAAGTCTACTCCAACTCTCCCGCAGCAACAATGTCTAGGACTTATTCTTTTCTCACGCCCTTGCGATGCTAAATAGGCCTTCCTATCTCGGGTCACCAGATTGTTGCTTTATATTTCATGACTGCCTGGAAGATACAAAAGACATTCTGTGTCAGTTGTGCGTCCCATTGACGTATACGTGCCTCTAACATACTGGAGAACGTCTAGTTTAAAACGCCCTACATAGCTTCCTTATTTTGCACCCGTTGTATTAAGTCATTTTGCAAAACTGGTATCACGCATACACCCTACTTGTACCCTCACCACACTATAATCTTGTCACTATTACATTCCCACCGCTTTGATATTCACCACAGCTCATTATCTTAGCGACGGCGCAGCGCGGCGCGCACTCGTCTATCACATGGGAATAACCCAGCAAGTAGTCCTGCCGATAATTGCAGTGGAGAATTCAACCCCATCACTAATTAAGTTTCTCTTAGCGCTGTGTGCGTTAGACTATTTCTCACACAGTGCCCCTGTGAAACACACAATATATGACCATACCAGAACGCATCTAATTCACACTCTCATCTTTCTCACAAGGTCTTTATCTATTTGCATGTAGGGTTAGGGAATGCCCCGACACGCTTCCACTCCTATCTCAATATATTTCTAAGCAGAGAGAACTGCTCTCAAGTATCTTTATTACACCAACAAACCATCACGTCGAGTCTCAGGAGTAACCGAACTGATTTTTTGTACATAAACATTTATATCTCTATTTGAAATCGCAATTCAGATATTTGGTTACTACATTTAATGTAGCCATCATACACTCACATCATTTAATATAAGGAGTGTACACCTGCAACAGTCTATGAAAAACATGATAATCACAATTATAAATCTTGTCTAAGTATAGCTCAGATTTATCATATGTGTGGATATCGTATTATAATTTGCAAGATCATACATCATATTAAACACACAACATACATCACTACCAACAATAGAATTCTCACCACTCACGTGGATATCAAGAATCACATAGGAGTGCTCAAAATACTCACGCAACACAGAGTGTTTGAGATTGGGCATTATATTTTCGTTAGGCGCTAGAGAGATCTGTGCAGGTAAATAATGCCCACAGTGAGAAATACTAGCGAATAATACCCGTAAACGGTTTTTACGATACGCGAAAACTTAGTCGAATGAAGCATAGCTCACTTTATTTAGAGACGAGCTAAGAATACAATAAATATAATAGATAGGAGAAGAATGAGATTACATTGGAGATTATTGTCTAACTATATCACGTATGCACGATAGAGATATAAGATTAGCTTCGCAGAATATATATATATATTCGATATAGACTCAACAGACAATATATTACAACTATATCTGAAATAATACTAAGATCCACTGTTTCACTTGCTCGCCAATGAAATATATAGCAAAAATTTGACTACATTCACTCGGAAAGAAATCAGTACCTCCGGCCCAATTTAGCTCGGAACCAACAAGACGGTCCCAAATACACTACCGATTTCCATTCCTCTCCACATAAAGACAGGAACTAGAGGACACGCAAGACTTGGGGAGGTTGCATTTGCTTTTCTCTTTGGACCTTACGGATCGGGTGTATATTTACCGGGAGGGGTTATAATTTAAATACCGTAGATTAATTTCTCCTAGAGGTAAAATCAGACTTTATACAGATGGGGAAGATTAATGATCTGAGTTGTGCCCATGCTCTTAACCATTAGAGACTCTTTACTTAATGTTTTTGTTGCAAGATACTTCCTGTCGCTAGGTCCCCAATGTCACTTCATCCTCATCTATCCCCGATATGCATGCTCAGCTGGGTGGCTCTCGATCTTAGGTCTCACGACACGCTGGTTACACACGATTCTTGCCTTGGGGTGGACTTCTCTCGGCGTCAGTCTCTCTCGATCTTAGTAGTAGTCGTCCACCCACTTTGATCTCCCATTCTCTACCTTCAATCGGTTAATGCCGTGTGTCAACGTAACCACTCCTTTTTACAGGGACAGATATCAGCCTGACGATTCTCGTCGCAATTTGAGAAGTTCCATTCTGGCGGTCTGTTTAATCAACAACGATCCTTCAGGATTTCTACCGCGTCCTATCATTTATCTATTTCACATTCACAGGAAATTCCTCGAGTGGCCCTTGTTCTGGCACTTGCAATCACTATGTTAACATTATGCGAGAAGATTAAGTTGTCACAAATATACATGTTCGGTATAATTGAATCCGATTGAGTCCGCTCGCACCTCAGAACCGCAGGCACCCAATGAGCCCCGGCCTAGCCACGTGGAGAAGCACTGATTCACCGCGTTTCCCTAAACTCTTTCTGCATGTTCACTGAATTTATAACACTCGGGGTCTCGACATAAACTCTCGTCAAGTGGGAGCTACTCAAATACTGAGTCATGCGCAAATAATATATTCTCTGAGCCGGTACGACAGTAAAACTTTATCTAGAATATATTTAATCATTATTGATCCTGATGTTCAAAAACGTTGAAATATGCCGTATACTTTTTCATTCTGTATTTTATATCATTGGTGTTCCCTCAAAGTGGACCATCTATTAGCGTCACATGTTTCCTCTCCATACAACGGTGACTCCTTCCGAAGTTCAACGTTCTTACACCTGCAAAGAACGGAATCCCGATTTGCCTGTAGTTTTATTTCTAACATTCTAAGGCCATGATGATGGATTACTACCTACCACTCTCAAATAACAATTTGCTCTCTATCCAGAACATGTCTAACTATAATAAGTACATCGATTTCCCCATTTTTATACCCTTACAGTCCCGCATCACCGATGTGTGTTCCTTATCACTATATTTTTTGCCATCACAACTTCCTGCGTTCCATGTAGTTGACCCCCATAACCCACTTTCCACGAACGTTTGGCGGGGACAGACGTAGGACTGGAGCTCCGCGCAATTCTTAAGATTGACGCACCCACCATAACGCTATTTATGATATCTACGTATCCCTCTCATAGGAAATGTATATGTATTGTGTAAACGCAACCGTAAGTTTGCTGCCAAGTTTCACACTCCCTCACACTCTTGTAGAACTTCGAATAGCTCACTCCAAGTATTAATGACTGCACACCACACGCTGGCGAAATGTAAGACCCTATTTGGCAGCTAAGCCAAGTTAATTCATAGGCTAGGTTCAGAAAAACTAAAAGTTACTAGATTATATATACTAACTATAATCAGTGGATTTTGAATAATCACATATAAGAAAAAATATGAGAAGACAGCGAGAGTAGGAGCTGAAAAGAGGCCTGAACACTCTAAAATCATTCATAGGAGGGCTATATGGAAGATAGTGAGTTATTATAATAGGTATCGATCACCATACACTCACAAGCACAACACTGACCCTCTCATAACACGAGTAGAGAGATCTCAATACTATTATACCACATAACAAATAAAACACAGAAATCATGGAAAATGTCGCGACCGCTCGTCGATTTACCTTTACTCAATATTCTCCTGGGACGGATGAACTATATAGGCGTTACTGTCAGGGGAAGGTAATTAGAACCGGCAATTGAGTCGATTGGCTCGATTTAAACACAATGTCCTGGGCATCAAAGAACACACCAAGTTTTGGCATAGCAAGTATACCTCTTGTGAGAGGCAAAAGAATTCAATTCATGTAATGGGTTGTTTACAACTAATCCTGGCTCCTTCTCAGGTTATACCAAACACTCACTATGGGAGATATGACATGAAAACAGAAATTAAGAAAATAGAGAACAGACCATAATAACTTAGTGCCGGGGGACAGAGGAAGGAGGGAGAAAACGGGCAGCTAGTTTTTAGAAGCGAGAAGGATGTGACATGAAGTAACTTTCTACCAAGCGATCGAGAACGTGATTTAAGATAAATTTACTAATAGTAACCTACATCAAAAATCAACCGAGTCACGCGGCAGTGATTCGAGGAATAGGGGACACCTTAGAATTAAGAGGTAAAAAGCTGGAGAATGTTGTTTGGGGAGATATTACTGATTATGATTTAGTTGATGAGGTTATGAATGTATGTAAGAAAAGATGCTGATTGGAGGGATACATTTGGAGTACTTATTGGTTGTGTTTTAATTTAAAAATTTTTTCTACATATATTCAGCACTTCGGGCGCTTAATCGGAGCCCACTTCTTTAATTAGGCGATATATCTAATTATGACATTGTTGATATAAATTTCTTTTGAATAGGACGATGTGGCATTATAATATTATGAACGTATTTATATGTTATTTATATTACATATATGTATATTATTCATTGATTTCAGAATTAGCAACGAGCACATAAAATTGCAAGTTTGAAATAACGGATAGCTGATCAACATACAATACACGCCCACGTCTCTGCACTCCTACGAAAGTTTTTTCCTTCACTACACTATCGGGGAATAATAATAATCACTCGACTCATTACACTCACGCATACGGAAAAGAAGGCAACCTGGTGCAATTCTCGCACCCATGAACTGACTAGAGGGCCCTTACCTATTTATATTTTCTGTGAAAAGGTGTTACTCTTGCTGTTGCTATAAGTCATGATTTAGCTAATCTTAGTTGAAGACATTGATATCAGAGAGTACCATAGGCAAATGAGTCGCTATCGCAACAAAGCATCAATTAGTATTGGCACTCTGAGTACATGTGGGAATGGCAAATCATTGCTTCGACAGGTATATTGACTAATGATCACAAAGTATGAATTGTGAGACCATGCAAAATGCATGACTCTTAGTGTGCGAGTTCGAGTGGTAGTAGATAGAGTATGATAATCACCATATTGTTTGTTGTGGCTCAGTTGTTCTTCAACTCACAGCTTTAAGGGAGCAGATTCTGAGTTGGAGTTGGTCTCTCAAAGATAATAATAGTATGAAAACACAAACTACTCGGAACTGGCTTAGTGAATACTGTGTTCACTGCTATAAGCACGTTAAAGTTTTCATTAATAGGGCTCACTAACAGGTTCTTTTTATTTTACTTAGGCAAGGGCGCGCCTAATTACGGGATCGTTAACTTATGACGCGCAATGTTCGCCACAGTCAACTTGACACTCGTAGTTAAACCCCGAACACGGAATACTTGGAAAAGTGAGGTGTGATAGTCATCTCTCAACACAAACAACTAAAAGACAACGAGCTTCGAGTGAGCACAGGATGAATGGAAAAGACGTATAGATAATGTTGTGGATAAGACATCCATAAAAACAGTTTTTTGACACAAATTTTGATAAACCATGGTCTCGCTTATCATTATTAGATCCAACGAATAAATAATGCTATCGACAATTAGTTAAAGCCATCCCTCTAAAGTGAGCCTGTAGTCATAATTCTCACATCAATAAAGTCCCTCAGGTCTTTAATAAATGTGAGGACACATTCGAGAACCAACTAAATTGCAAAAAACTCGATCCACTATCCTTCAGTCGCTCAACAGGCATTGTAGTGGGCAACCAGTGATTTATGTTGAGGCCATAAGTCGCCAAGCACCGGCCTTATATAATTTTTGCACACATCTGTGCGCCCCGCCTCCCACTCGACGAGATGCCGCCCTACGGTGTCCTATATTTGATATGCACTACCAATGATCCTCTCTGATGATTGGTTTGCAGCATAATTAAAACATATTTCAACAATGTTCGTTTACCCATTTTAACCTTGATTAACTTCCACGACTATGATGATTACTATTCTTGTTTCTTAGCTCTCCATGACAACACCCACAGTAATCAATTTATGGGGAGAAAATATGAGGCATCATAAGTCCCTTGTCGTCGTTATATCATTTTCCACTTCCTTGCCAAACCCCTTTGGCCCGGCCGAACCGGTCATTAATCGATCACTACTATATCTACATTCACTTCCGTATTCTTAATACACGTTCAGTGAACTCGGTTAATTATATTCGATCTACTTTCACCTTGTCCCGACCATTATCACCCGAAATCAATAATTCCCGGTCCTGACCTCCCCCATACAAGGCGGTCCAGGGCCTTTCTCTAACTTTGTATCATTACTAACAACAAGGAGAACCTTTATATTAGTATAAAAATGTGATACAACATTTACTCTAACATCACATAAAAACTGTTTAACTGTGTGACACTATTCAAGTGAACATTTGCTGACACTAGGAATGTCGCTTTAAAAGGTTATAATATCACGCAATCATTTTTCGACACACAGGGTAAGGTACATTAAATGGCCTTTCTAGTCTTTAACACAACACACACACATCTGTCCTCACTACACTAGTCATCAGTTACAGAATCACTGATACTTCCACAAATCTACTAGTTCCTTTATTTCTACAAGATTTTTCCTGTTAATCAAACGTCACCGTTACCACCCAAATATGTAACGGTTTCACACTCAGCCTTTCTTCACATTAGTCCCACCCCCTTTCTCATCACTCTAACCACCACTTTTTAATACACTTAATTGGATACTCGCCTAAATATATAACTAAATCCTTGGGTACATTCATGACTGCTCACACCTTTTCTACTTTTGGATCAACGTCAATTTTCGAATACGTGTCTAACACCCGAGTTCACTTTACTCCAACTTAGCGAGCTCTTATCCATCCTCAGTTACCACCTGGTAGCGCCGGAAACATCACACCGTCGCTCCTCTTTTATTTTTTATACAAACAGTTTTATCACGCATAACAAAGTTATTTGCTGCCCGATCATATGTAGTCTCCACTATATCACTATATTAATAGGGAAATAAATGGATTTACACACAGACATACCTTATTAATTCCAGTACTAACTTACGTCCTGCACTCACTTCAAAACCTCACCACACATTAAGTTCGGCCCAACCGAACTACCGGCACTTTTCGTCTCCTAACAGAGCCGTTCTGTACTTAACATCACAAATTCGGTCTATCTTCATAATTGATCACACGATAAATCGCGTTCATCGCTTCTGGCTTGTAGCAACTATCGTATCTATTCTACACAAACAATTGATATCAAGGAAGTTCTTTTTTATCACCAACGCGCGTATATTTACTCAGGGCTACTCATTCGCAACAGGTATCCTTGAACTACTATAACATAACCACTTTATAATCATTACGCTTTCATTACAAACACTTGTATCCGCCGCCGCTCTGTCGGAGACACATTTAACTAACATTTTCCTCACTCACCTCACATGTAGTAACGACAGTTGGCACACTTGCATAACCTCCTCAACCCCTTTCATATGAGTCCCTTCCGGTCGAAAAGGAATGCTAAAATGTGAGGCTATCCTTGCATCCCCCACCATCGGCTTCATGCTAATCAAGGGACTCGCGCGATTTCTGGCCTCTTGTTCCGCCGTGCGCTCGACACTGCCTGTGGCCCACGTCTGCACTGATAGCACACCGAGCGCCTGGGTCCTCGAGGGTTCTGGTCGCATTGGCCGTTAATCTACGATGGGCCGCACTCATATGCCATGGCAGCGAGATTAGCGCGCGTGGGTTCTCGATCCAAATTTTCAGATCCCCAGGAAGACAGCCCATCATAACCTCATCTCGCGGGCGTTAACCCTCGTTGGGGATGATGGCCACGTCACCGGTAGAATGGGGTCAGCGGGATTTAGACGTGACACTACCCGATCAAAAAGTTACAACCAAGCAGGATTGTCAAACGGGGGAGTGACTACTCGAGGCAGTACTGGCGACGCGTTCAACTGGCGTAAACTCGAGGACAGAAACTTGGCCCCCGTCACACTACTTTTGGGTCCTTCTGGGCGACGGCACTTTACATTGGCAGACGACCCGCACACCGGGGTCCTTCTGGATTGGACTCCGATCCACCCCTTTCCACCTATACGGCACCTCTGTCGTGATCGTTCGAGGAGGCATCTCCGATTACCCCCACGTTCACGTTCATCGGTCCTTGCGACAGTTCACTATTCTTCTCGCAATTCCACTCACCGACAACTCTACATTTCTCTGCGGCGCTACTCCTCTAGTGCCGGAGTAGCCGCACGATTACCGCTGAGCCGAACAAGAGCCTCGGAGATACTTACTCTACTCAACGGTGGGCCTCTTGGATAGAAGAACATGCAACATTAGCCTAAAACGACTAAAGTTGAGGTACATACCCTTGGGTATAGGTTAGAACCACCGAACACTCAGCGGCAAAGGGAACAGTATTCCTCGCGTGTTGACGTATTATGGATGCGATATCACTGCTTTTTTTCCAGCTGCCACACTTCCGTTTCCTCTATCTTATCTTTATTCAACTTTGGCTTATGCTGCTTCTTCCTCGTTTGATGGCACACCATGGACTCTACTCCGATTATGCAGTCTATGTGCACTTTCTCGTGTCCGATGACAGTATACAAAAGTCCCGTCCACTCCCTTCCTGCCCGTCATGAATAGTTGCTTACCATATAATTTGCTACACTTATATGACACCAATTACCCCGGGAAGAAGAATGGGAGTAGGGTACAACCCGGCACTAGATCATGTCAATTAATCTAATGCCGCGCGCAAATCGCTGCCTTTCATCCATACCATATGGTTCCTATTAAGAAAGCCAAATACCACATATAACACAAGAAACAATCATACCTTCTTAGAAACAGACTATTACTCAACGGCCCGGTTCCGTATAAAACAATTGAATCACATACATTAAACAGTACAGTGTGGTAAATTTGTACACGACGAAAAGTACATCATTCCGACCCTCTCAAATCACATTAATCTTATTCCAATCTAACAACGCAATCTGTCTAGTAAGCAGGTTGCACACACATATCGATCAAGCCATCGAGAGCCCGAGTTAACCGATCTCGTTTAGCCGTAGGTACGGGGCTTGTGTGCTACTAGGTCAGTCAAATTGCTCGCCAATTACACCCTGAGGACCTTGCACAGACCGAGGCTTAGAAGATCGACACGTAACATTTCTAAAATACTGTGACTCCACTACATGGCACATATGGGAGTTCCCAGATCCTCGAGTTCCAAAGATGGTTGCCCTAACACGTGAGTATTTTTCATCAGCTTATTTGTAAAGGCCCTATCGTGAGATAGGACACAAGCGCGTGACTCATATATCAAATAGAGTAGTTTGCTGGGCTCATTATCACTCTACCCTTTGTATTACGAACCCCCACTAATCTACTCTCACACGTACTAAACGTTTGCGTTACCAATATTCTTTCCCTGCGAGTACCGAAAATCACTAACTGGCACACGCCTGACATTCTTCTCAAATTCTTGAACTCTCTGGTCTATGATATGCACAATGCCTGAGAATTCTCGCGAAAATTAAAAGGTCAATATGGCATTGTAGTTATAAACTGAGCCGCCATATTTGAAATTTGGTTCAAATTTAACAAAGTACACATCTCGTTGTGCTTATTGCATTCAAAGGCTGTTTTGTTATGGACAATTCAAAAGGACTTATCGGTGGACGAAACACAAGCAATGAACACTACATTTTTCTCCAAAACTATTGCTGAGAATATCTAATTATTATCCTCGTTGGTTTAATTCAGGGAGAAATCTATAATAAGACAAGGACGTAAATATAAAAACTCTGCGAGTTTATTATTTCAAACACTCCCGACGAAACTCAAATGTCTCTTTTGTATCTTTCATGCATCTGCATATTCGCCCGATAGCTGAACTTTTTTAATGACGAGACATCAGAGACATTCATGGCACAGGTGTCCCAGAAGACTTCACTCAAGTAAGTTCCACATCGACAACAACACTCACTAGGATAATGAGGGTAATGGAACAGTGGATATCTACTATCAATTGAACATAGTAGGTAATGCTTTACAATAACAATTCACGCTTAACATAACGGTTCTCACCTTCCAAATGAACAATAGCTTACGGCTACACGCCAACGCAAATCAGTTTATTGTAATGTTGAAAGGCAAGGCAATAAGTAACACTTATATTAGATGTATCCGAAGATATCATGAGTGCTCCCTTTATAGAGCCTAATATATAACTTTAGTTTATTTTTATATATAATTTGTACAAACATATGACGAATTTAGGCTTTCCACAGTTCCAGAGTTATTGGGACGATCCATGGACCACGACCTTCAGGACCTAATTTGGGCTTAACCTTGAACGTTTATTCTGTAAATTATCGTGATTGCAAAGAGTTTTCGAGAAGCGGACACATTACTTTTAATATATATAATCAAAAAAGCTTTATACATTAAAAAACAATATGATCCATACTCACGGTATCTGTATGCGTGGCACACTAACTGTACACAACTATTTTATATGAATAATATGCCGAATTAATTCCCTTTGCTATCAACCTGAGAGAGTTGGAAGCCAGTTTCCTTTGCAAAACTATTAATTCAACGGGGAAGATTGGCATTCAAATTTGAACACCCAATTCGAAAAGATTAAATAGCACCAAAGAAACACTTTAAGTAAAAGGGGAATACACAGCAAAATGTCATGTCAAAAAGTTCCACATTGCCCTAATAATAAAGGATAGCCATATGACAAATCAATTTTAATTACATCTAGGGCAAACCCTGGGACGAATTACGGCACCAACAAACCCTTAACTTTTGACCAAACGGAAACGATTCTTTTCCATCGCAAGCTCCCAAATTAACACGCTGGAAATATGGTGTATGTCTTCAAACTTACTACCGGCAAGAGCATTGTCGACGTCCGACAATTGAACGAGAAGCTACTGTACAAACAATAGTCGTGCAAGGGTATACCAAAAGGCTCAACTTATAGCAAGGCATATTGTAAATTCCTAGGCTCGTTAAAAAGAACACTCTACAGAAAATTAACCAAACTCAATCAGAAGTACATAAATGTAGTCTCCAATAAAAGTTTGCCTTCAAATTTTTTTAAAAAGTAATTCTACAATTTGATTAACAACGATTTTGGCTCCGTTTTTTAACTCAGATCAATGTTGTGGGCTACGTACGAAAACTGTTCGCACCGGGTGATTTTATACGTTACACTCTATATCAAGCAATCGAATTAGGCTCGTGAAACGCCCGGGCCCGAGCCAAGAATAGAGTCAATATTATGTGTGATCATGTTGCTATTCTGATTTTAATTAGTGAGTAATTGCATGTGCAACTAATTAATTAATTTCCAAGCACCATCGTCTTTCCCAAAATGAAACACGTGTTCTGCTGCTAATGGGCCACTGGTTTTATGGCCCAAAATGGCTGACTGCCTTAGTGTAGTTGTAGAAACATGGTACTCCTTCATGATGAAGTTCTGCTAAGAATAGGCTTGATATCAATATTATCGATTTTTACCTTTTTTAAGCCGAACTAGGAGCAACACAAGTGTCATTAATCTCTATGTCTGACATTGAAATAAAATTTTATAAGTTTCTCTTCACTTCGTCTATCCGATCCCTGTTTAAAAGTGGTAGTGGTCGGGGAGGTCCGCCGGGGGATTGTTCGATCTGATGGTGGCCAGAATAGCCTCAGCTTGGTAGACCCGCACACTGACAATAGAGATTCATGTGGTCTGCATTCGATTTATCCTGGTCTGTGCGCGATTGCACTTTCAATTCTCCTTTCCCTGTTAACAATCAATGAGATGTGATTTTTCTTTTTTTTTGAAAAATAGTAAACTCCTCAAAATTGGCAATTCCACGAGGATTTCTACAGATCTTGCATCCTATACCTAAACATGAAACTCTCCCTATACAGTTCTGTGCGCTGGACGCTTTTGCGAAACCTGATCTGCATCGTTGTTTTGTTATAGAATGAGTGTCTCATCCAATTCGGCTTCACCTTCTGTCTGGAACGCTATGTAGTACCCAGTCTCTGATAGCACATGCTGTTTTCCCCAACTCAACCCTCCATATTTATCTCTTATACTCTTACCAAACAGAAGTAAACCAGATCAACGCTACTTTCATCCCATGGATCATCATGCACACTCTAGGCCCATTCGCAATGTCCGCTTTGAACTATCTTGTACTTTCTGTCCCTTTCCATCTCAGTAATCATCTTGGATCGTCCGCACAGATCTAGCCCTCTATTGTGTCTAAAACATCACCCACCATAAAGACCACACGGACCACACATAAGGTAGATAGTTAGCATGATGTCATCAAAAGACAGCGTACCGAGCATGTTTTTTACTCATGATGCCCACCTATTATTAGTATATCATACCGAACTCGTTGCCTTCCACCACATATACTTGTCCCTCTTTGTTTATACCCGCAAAACGAGATGTTAATTTACTGTTATTAGTATCCATTTATCAGCACATGATAGCTATCATCTCCACGCCCCAGACTCATCGCAGCCCAATCAGAGCAACACAACGAGCATCGACATACCACAATGTGCTCTCGACATCACTCAACCAAGCTGTCACAAAGCACGCCTCATCGGGCGGTGGGAGTTGTTTGGGAGCTGGTAAGCGAGCTCGACTTGTTTTGCTACTTCTTCCTTCCATCCTCACCAGACAAAGGTGCTTCTTCACGCCGTCGTTCCTAGTAACTCCCGAGACTGTGAACATGTAAACCCTAAAGCAGCACCTTTAATCTTCCCGTTTTGGAGCGCTCGTACGTACCTACCCAGAGCTTTTCCTATACGTAGTTACGAACAAATTACCGGTAGCTCGAATCTGCGGTTAATCTAAATTCTGGATTCATCCAATACCGTTTCGCTGTTATTCTTACACCACTACATGAAATACGTATATAATGCAGGTGGTGCAACGTTCTTTTGCGTTTGATCCTAGGAATCCAAGAGGAATGACAACAAGCCACAACAGCCTTAAGATGAGTTTAACATAGCGCTTTCCGGATCAAAAAAATAGAATATGAGGGCTCTCCTCATTATGATTTCTGCAAATGAATCATATTTGCCTTAATGTCTCCAGAGATTGGATTATCTGCACAACGGACTACTTCTAGTGTTAAAGTCAGAATTCTTCAAACAACATTTATCTAATGAAATTTTGCTTATATCAGAACTCACAACATAATAGGATAGTCCGCCAATACATTCGGCATGCAAAGACTCATCTGCCATCTTTTGTTATGGTATACTTGTTGGGCCAGGCCCTACTACTCTGAAAAGACCTACCGAGCATAATAACTTCCATCTACATAAAAAAATCATAAAAATCAAAGATTATTAGGTTGATGACACATTAAATGATTCAAGAATAGTCCTTATAACACTACGTGATTTATAAATATTAATTGCATGGCAGTATGAGTGCACCGGTTCCATGATTGGATATTCATTTCCACGTTGACGAGTTTGAGTTAATGTTATATAACTACTACAATAACCTCTCTCCAGAAATACGGCAATCCCTACAAAAATAACAGCGTTGATGAACAAAGACGAGAGAATGGGACGCCCATACCTCACACAACGCGTATGTTATACAATTAAACAAGCAAAGGACCAACCTGCGGCCTTTAGACAATTTCACACGGTACCTTCCTCCAAGAACTATACTCACATATTCTTATGGTGGCCCATACTTTTATCTTACAATAAAAACTTCTGCGGGTTTTGATTGTCCATTTAAGAAAAAAATAAAATGCGTCCGGGCAACAGTATATTGACATTTGGGATAAACATTAGGTGAAGAGATATGCAATCTCAGCTCATCTACAACACAAATAACACTATACAAAATACTATACAACAGAAATGCGTTAAGCAAATATTCTTATTCGGTTCCGTGACATCAGTAAGTTCCTGGATTACTGCACAACACTCAAGAAAAATTAACTTATGATTATCACAACTGCATTCTGTGGACGAGACCTTCGTCAATATGAAGGACATAAAATAGCCGGAGGAAAGTCGAGAAAAAATCAGTTTGTCAGACAAGCCGGCGTAACGCGCAAAATAGTCATGAGTTTTTCTTGACCATCCGCTCCGGGGAATGGGACCAGCAAGCGACCCCCCTAGTCACCACAGTACCTTGAGAAATTTACAGACCCCCCTCCTACATAAGATCCTAAGACCGTCAAGGCGTCTCGTGGTCAATGGCATCAGGCGCGTAGTCAGACCTTTTTATATCAATGTGTACGCACAATGAAGAGGTCGTTTGAGGGACAAATTCTATAGGGAGTAGCTCATCTTTGATGATGAAAAATTTATCCTTATTCCTTCCTAAGTATAAAGAAGATCTATGAAGATATTTATCACTTCAGAAAGTGACTGCAGTTGTCAAGTTTAAGGACAATTCATCAGTGAAATTAATTTTTGTTCCAGGAGCCGAAAAAGTATAAGGCATGATTTTAAGCTTGTTAATTGTTTTTTTGATTTGGAATATATGCATAACATTGTAAATTCCTTAACAGATGATTTGTATTTGGGGTCTCTTCGTGAATTTCTTTTAAAATTGTTGACAATAAGCCTGTCTATGACTACTA
>CAJDSM010003716.1:0-10649 GCA_903981925.1 Ostrea lurida
AGTTGTGAACCATGCGTGCATGTAGTCAGTGTCGTTTATCATTCCAAAAGATGGAAGTAGAACGTAGATATAAATTTTGAAAATACATGAGGGTATGGACTACAAAGTCTTAGTATCACGACAGCGTGCTTCATCAAGCGCATGTAAGGAACGCCAGTGTTCCGGCTTGAAGCGTCGAAGTTCAAAACTGTTTCAAAACTTATTTCTTTTTTTTATATTAAAAGATTAAGAATTCATGCTAAAACAGAACCAAGATTTTTGCACGATAATCTTGCGAAATAACATTGCCAGGAGCAAAATACATTCTATCCTCTCATTAACAGACCAAGTTTATGGTTAGGACGGAAGGGGTTTGCGGTGAGCGTGACCGGTTAGCCGGGATGCTTAGTCCTCCGCGGTGCATGGTTCCGTCTCTGACTAGTGTTTCTGGGTTCGCTTTTGCCCTGTTCTTAATTTCGAAATTTTTGTCATCTCCACCTTTTTATTTTAACGATGAAACTTAGAACTGTATATAAATAATAAGCCCCGAACCCCCACCCCACCCCTACCCCGAAATACTAGTATTTCATGTTGCCAGAATAAATGTATGAAGTTGTATAATACATTTTATAGTCGGAGCTTGACCTTGTGTTACCTAGTGTACAAACCAATCGATCCGGCGCCCATTAAGTATTGATACGCGGACGGTGGCAGCATAATGGCCGTTACCTGTGTGAAAAGGTTTACCCGACCCTACATTATTAATGGATCCTGTCACGTACAGTAAAAAATCTTATCCACAAATACCCCCAATGTTTCAATCCCTGTCGATCTGACGAATGCTTCGTGAAAACATACAGATAATGATGGGCTTTCCTTTCTCGTTTTAGAAGTATGATCAAGTGTGCATACGAAACAAACTTCTACTTAAAAATATAAAACAGCATATCATATGTACTCTGATGACGTAATTTTGGAGATTATTCATTTTTGTCCTAACTAATGTACAATATAAATCTTATATGGTACCAATTTCGATGCACCAG
Source organism: Ostrea lurida (assembly GCA_903981925.1). Taxonomy (NCBI): domain Eukaryota; kingdom Metazoa; phylum Mollusca; class Bivalvia; order Ostreida; family Ostreidae; genus Ostrea; species Ostrea lurida. Next base: position 1,026 of record CAJDSM010003716.1, read on the forward strand.
ATGCGCATTTTGACAAAGTATGTCTCTTCGGTGATGCTCATACCAAAATGTTAGAAATCCGAAACATGTAATTAAAAACTCAAAGAGCTGAAAACTATTTTCACATAAGATCTGGTCCTGCAAACTAATTGAATTCATAAATATTAATCTTTTTTTTTTATTACACAGTGTCGTTTTCTGGTTATGTTGAACAGAAATAATGCATTCATAAAGATGATGATATTATATTCATATTACATGTACAACAATGTAAATGTTGCCATTACAGTTTTTAACCATATATACTGAAAATTCCAAGTTTCCCCGCTCTCCTTCATCTGTATATTTTGCATTATAGATATCATCATATTACATAAGAAAGGGAAAAATATACAAAAATGCCTTTTTCGCCCCATAATAAAAATATTCAAAAAGAGGCAGGTCCACGAAGGGTGAACATCTGCTTTGTGAAATGGTCAAAAATAAATTGGCGAAGTTTACAATGTGTTTTTAAAAAATGTAATCCCAAAAACATATACAGAGTCGAAGTAAAAAGTAAAAGGGAAGTTTGAAAATATATATTTGATAGTTCATCGGGATGGTAAAAATCTTTTTTGCATTTTTGTATCTAAGATTTACTGCCCCAAACATCATGAAATACAAGAGATTGCTTAAAAGCACCCATTTTTGTGATAAAGTGCCAAAATTCCATATAGAGTGCATATTGAACCAGGAATACGTTATCGCTTCCTATAATATCATGTGTAACCATGTAAAACTCAAAATTTTTATACTACCCTGATAATTAATTATCATACTTGCTGACCATTTCACAGGGCTGATTTTCACCCTTCGTTGGCCTGCTCCTTTAAAAGCTTTAAAATCATGTAACACTGAATAATCATCATCATTTTAGACTCTTTGCCACTTAGTTTAAACAATATTTATTTGATGTAGTCTTTCAGAGTTATCATACTAAACAATCATTGATAAGATTAGGAAACAAGCCAACAGGCAGTTAAACGTCTCTATTCTCGATACATTGTATTAAGAAGACATAACTTGTAAACAGTATATACATGTAACTATTATAGATGTTTCTGACTTTGGAAGTTACTTTTCCTACAGAGACAAGATAAGAAAATGATGATAATCCAAGAGGTCTTTATGAAACTTTGGTCTCCGATTAGATTTAGATATGGATGTACAGTAGAACACAATGTGTATTATATAAAATTATAAATGCAAATAGATAGATTTAGAAATGGATTATACATGGACAGTGAATATTCACACTATTTACACTCTCTGCTACTTGTGGTTCATAAGCGAAAATATGTTCTATACAGTACCACGTAATTTGGTTTTACCTTTTCTGTATAAATATAATATAAATTTGCCACTTCAGATTGATGCAATTACCAAATCTGGGAGGAGGGGGGTACCTGTATAAAGTCATTTAATCTAGGTCATATTCATCAAGATTCTTACATAAAGGCAAGCTTAATTTTGAAGCATAAAATTTGTCCGACTGTCAATTTTAAGATCCAAATAGAGCTCAAATATTGTACACAATTCTTTATAAATATGTGAATTATGAAATAAACTATCCTTTTTAATATGAGAATTCAGACAATTCAGCCTGGTATATAAAAATACTAGCTTCGAAATACAGCAATCGAATGTCAAAATAACCATGATCTTACAATAAATAAAATATATTTGTACCCTGCATTAAAGATATACAGTATATTCAATGTCGTATTTGTTTATCAAAAATAATTTTTCGTGTTCCTAAAATGTTAAAATAATTCTGGATCTAAAACTTTTATATGAGTATATATAACATATGATTTTTGAAATTCACTACAAAATGAGAATTTTCAAAATTATGTTTCGTATTCTAAGAAATTTTCATAACTTGTTCTTCTTTCTAAAAATGTAACTGAATTGGTATATCAAACTTTTTTAAAATATAAAAAATAGTGGCCCATTGCAGATCTGATGGAATACTCTCTGGTCTCTAAAATGCATATATGCTTGATGAAATTACTGGTATACATACATGTAAGTTAGAGTCGCACTGCTTACCTGTTCTCTGTCTATTACACGTGACATTTCCCAGCATTCCCTGCCAATACACCGATACATTTAGATGGTTTTACTATATGTGTTCCCTGAGTTTATTTCCTTTAAAGAAGTTATATTAGCTCCTCAGATTTTGAGCATTACTGCTTGGAATACAATTACCGGGTACATCTGTTGGTCCAGATATATTATATATTCATTACTTATACCTATTATTAAACCTACTCTGTTGAATTTTTTTTTATGTAGATTCCAATTTGAAAGAGTTTGGAAAAGACAACGTTTGTAGCGGAATAATTCTTTAATCATAAAGATCTAAATTTGTACAATATTATTTTACCTTTTGTTTATTCACCATATCGTCAACAATTATACACTACGGCGTGAATTTCAATTTTACTAGCAGAGACTTTGAATTAATTCCGATTCCGATTCGTTATTTGTAAATTCATTTATATTTGCAAACAGAACGCCGATTCTCAAAAACGTCAATGTTGATTCATCCGAAATCCAGCATTTTGTCAAATAATTTAAAAAAATTTACCTACATGTAAAATCCCACCTTCTCTAGTTCCATTTTGAATTTTAAGGTTAAACTTTGTGATTTATGTGCAATTAACAAAAATGACATTACTCACAGTGTGTTCTTTTGAACACTCAAATTCAATACAATGAATTTTTCCATATATCGGATGTAATATTGTCATTATTTATTATCTACTGCATTACTCTTCTTTTCTATCTATATTGTTAGAAAATATGAATTTCATGCGTATTTTGCTAATTCATGTTACTTATGTTGTGCTGAAAAATCGAGTTTTTGTGAATAAATCGTGTAAAATATTGTAAGGGGAAAATGGGGTCAATTTGAACACACTGCAGCTCAGTAACAAGCACTCTGATCTCAGTTTGTTCTTGTTCTTTTTGATTTCTTAAATTCTCCCCCAATGTTGAAATCAATAACATACTTCCCCAAAAATTTACAATACTGCGGAACTCAAGTTATAATTCTTTGGGTTACAAGTATAAAACGGTTTGAGACAGTTTATCTTGTATATTCCACAAAACCCTGTATAAATGTTTTATACCACCCTTAAAATGGTTTGCTTTTGTATTCATAGTCTTGCTTTGGAACTCTTTTGCTCTACCTCCTAAATAGTCCTGTAAATTAATTCTGATAATTTCTACGACAAAGGTTATTTTGATAAAGGAAATATGCATAAATCTGAGCATATTTGGAAAAAAAAAATATTTACACTATTGACACGGAGGAAGCTGCATGAGCTAGAACCTAGAGGGTACCTTCACATAATATCATTAAGTTCCATGCAAATATACTACGAGGCCTCTAGAAAAGCTTATAGATATCATTATTATTAATAGCCTTATTATTACAATTAATAACATTACCATTATATCGCATGCCGTAAGAGTTGAAGCCAAGGCATTGACATTAGTACACTTGTGATTGCTGCCACAGTGCAGAGAGCGTGTGTATATAATTATATGTACGTATACAGGAAATAATAAAATTATCACCTCTCTAACCAAAATAGAACAATGTACATTAGATTAATTCACGTGGTTTATTAGACAAGTTTCATTTTATATAAAATTGATATTTATGAACTCCTGGAGTTTACAGATTTTATTGGGCATGAAGTATGTCTCCCATGTATAGTAATTTTTGATACTTTTTTTTCATTTTTGATGAGCTGGAGAAATTAATAAAATGACACAAATTCTAAAGGGATTTTTTTGGAAAAAAAATACATAAATTCTCCCAATAATTAACAGATCTTGTCGTTTATTTCTCCGAGAGTCGAAAAAAGATTAAATTTGAAAATTGTAGAGAAGGGCGCGCCGGGTGCACCTTCTATATGCTAGCTTAGCTGGAAAAAAAATTCTTAATGTGCTCCCCGTCCTAGAATTCTCATACTTGATATTTATAGTAGCACATTATTTCCTTTTTTATTTTTTACACGCATATATTTACATTCACTGAATCTTTTCTCTTATATTTCCTTTGAAATTGACATTGCATTTATCATCCAATAAATGCATGTTTGTTGCAAACTAGTTGGATCCGGTTTGTAAAGTCACCTGTTCGCAAGGTTATTACCAAATATGGAGCGAATCCGAGGTCAAAGGTTGTATTGGCTGTTCCAAATAAAGTAACAAAATGATCAACATTATGATATTTTCAAAGTACTTAAATCTTGTTTATATGATTAGAAATGCATGGAAATATGAATATAACTATAAAATGCTGTCTTTGTTGGTTTATTGGTGATGAAGGAAACTAGCATTGCAGGAAAAATTTAACTAAATACTTGCTATTTTATTCTCTCTCTCTCTTCTCTCTCTCCTCTCTCTTCTCTCTCTTCTCTCTCTCTCTCTTCTCTCTCTCTCTCTTCTCTCTCTTCTCTCTCTCTCTCTCTCTCATCTCTTTCCCTTCCATGTCCTCGTCTCAATTTTTAAGCGGTGATTGAGATTGTGTAAATTATATTGTTTGATTTGATATTTGATTTGGATTTAATTATCATTATTTTATTTATTTATTTTGGTTGTTGGTGTTTTTATGCTTGGTTTTTTTTTCTATTCGTTGTTTTGTTCAACTCTTAGTTTACACGCTCTTTTATGTTTTTCTATACTTTGCCAACTACCTGTCTCTACTAGCAATTCAAAATCACGATAGCTCTCAATTTACCTAAAAAGCAATAGCTGACACGAGAAGAACTAAATTTAAAAAGTAGATTGTAAGTTNGAAAGCGATAGAACTAAATTTAAAAAGTAGATTGTAAGTTTATTTTGTGTATAATTACTATGTAGATGCTGCATAATAAATACACTTAGGACATCAAACATATCGTTTATATAGATTTAATGAAATTATCTCTTGGTGCATATTGAAACAGATTCTACAAGCAGTTTAGACATTTAGAAAATCTAATGACAATTTTTCTCTTAATCTTTGTATTGAAACTTGCATTATCTCTTTACGATTAGACCAACGATACTAAAGCAATTTCTTAAAGACGACCCCGCCAATTTTGCGAGCACTAATACTAAATTATTAATGTAAACTTTTTCAATACAGTCTGCAGTAGTCTTGTGTAGATGAAACTACTGGAACTATTTTATTCCGTTAACGAAGTTTCCAATTCAGTGACAGTGAGACAGTATACGCTGGTAACTTGCGGTATATACGGCGAAAGAAAAATTCAATTTGGAGAGAGGCAGCCCGGCAATGCGCTGGAGGCTGAGTGTCGGCGCTGATGAATTTTCATTTGTCGTTAATGCAGTGAAAGAAAGCACTAAGAGAGTTTCCCATTAGCGGCTCTGTCTTTTTTGATTATCTCGTCCATTCTCTGGAGACGATCAACCTCCAACGAAAGGACACCCGTTAAAAAAAATCCAGGAAGTATTTTTGTAACAAGAATTTTACTATTTTCGAAGAGACATAATACAGAATATTTATACGTTTGTCATTTTCCTCCCATTCATTTATTGAGTCTCAGCAGAATCACACAACGGTACACAGAGACATTTAATGTAATAAAAGAATTTGAGATTTGGTACATTCACATTAGCAGCTAATACATGCGTGAAAATAAAGTACTTATAAAGCAAAATATCGTGTTAATTATCAATGTGAAGTATGGACATTCTAACTAAGCAGGGGAGCATATTTTATCCATTTTCTTGATGAAAGAATAAAGTTTCCTAAAAAAAAAAAAAACAATATTTGTTGCAGACATGATTTGTTTAAAAGTTAAGACATTAATTTTGCTATCAAAATAAGGCCTTCGAATTTGTGATTTGCGTGTGTAGGTATTCTCTTTTTCCGAACAACAGGCGTGAAAAGTATTTGGCTATTATGCACGTGATAGACGGTACGCCACTAATTTGCGACGTCCTTCTGATCACGTGCGAGACGCGCATTCTGAAATGTGTCATGATTGCGTCGTTATAGACACACGATCGGTCTACAGGTGAGAAAATACGGAATTTGCTCAGCCGAGTACTGGTACAGATAGGCAGATTAAAAAATATATTTGATCATAAAAACTTAGCGGGAATGAGGGTTTTAGTTGCAACACATTATTGGCACTTGCGTTGACGGTAGTCTTTTAGTTTTGGCAGAATTGCAGTTACTTGCGTGACCAAATTCCTATTTCTGTGCCTGTTTTCAAATGACTAATTCTTGTTCAAAAGTTCCGCTGCCCCAAAACACTCCAAAAGCATTCTCGTTGCAGTTCTCTATTTCTCCAAAATCAAGTACAATTTCTATTGGAGGAATAATTGAAATCAATTCTGCTTTCTGGGATTCAATGACCGCATTGAAAACCAACATGCTGAATGACGAGCGACGACGATAATTGCAGAGGACTTTCCAGCACGCGCTACGAATTGACGTCTGCTTCATTAATCTCGCTAGAAATATTTGGTCTCTTGGTTCATCAAAAGCTATTTCTTTTCAATTACGTATGCAAAACATCGTGTACTTCAAGGGACTGCGTCCGCTTTCACTGTCTTTGGAAAATAGACCCACTTCTTCCGGGGTTTCCTTTGTAGATTTCGTGTTGGATCACCGGCGAGTTCGACTTTGCATGATTAATAAATCCTCGCATTTTTTGACTAATCAGAGAATTTGCAAGTATCTGCATGAATTGTCCAAGAGTTCAGTTTTGACAGAAATAGAGTTCTTGGATCCTCAATGCACACAGCACTTGCACCACTCTATTCCTTTCTAAACATACAACTATTGACAATATATATAGACTTTGTTTTATAAAAAAACAGGTTGATTAGAATATATTTCATTGCACTTGATTCGATTGATTGAAGCTTATCAAATTTTATCCAGGTTTGGTTCCAGAACAGGAGAGCAAAATACAGAAAACAAGAAAAGCAGTTGGCCAAGTCGTTGTCCCCTGTGATGAACCCAGCCTGTGGGGCCATGATGAAAAATATTTACCCTACCACGTCACGACCCTACGGGGCATACCCCACCCCTCCTACAATGAACACCATGTCTAGATACCCCCAGATGAACACTAGTTATCCGCCCGTGGCGCAGTTTTCAAGTATGCCAGGAATGTCCACAACTAATATGGCGACGATGCCGCGACAAGTCCAACAGTTTCCTATGACAACAGATTATAATTTGGTAATTTCAAGGGCTTTTACAACAAACAATTTTTTTAACTTGATTGATTGATTGATTGTTTATTGTTTTATAATTCCACTGTCCTTTATTACGATTGTTTTGATTGGATAAAATCAAATCGAAACGAGAATTTACACGTCAATAAATCCGAAAACGTGACGTAACAATTACGCGCATGAAAACAAACAACGTAACGCACGGAACTATTCAAATTTTTGAAATTGTTAATACAGTGAACAAATTGGAATTATAAGAATTAAACATTCTTTTTGAAGAATTTATCGATGTGTAAACTCTAGACATTTTACTCACAAACTAAACATAAAAGTGCTTTGCACTTTTATTCAGTATGTGAGTAAAATGTCTAGAGTTTACACATCGATAAATTCTTCAAAAAGAATGTTTAATCCTATAATGTCCCGCTTGAGAATCTTTCACTCTTATGGAGAATGTCACCACTGCCGGTGAAAAGTTGCAAATTTAGGCCTGTGCTCGGCGCTAATGGCCTTTGAGCAGGGAGGAATCTTTATCGTGATACACCTGCTGTGACACAGGACCTCAGTTTTTTCGGTCTCATCCGAAGGACCACCCCATTTAGTCGCCTCATACGACAAGCAAGGGGTACTGAGGTTTTAACTTGAAGTATTGAATAATAAATCTATCTTTTCAATACATATTTACTTGTTTAAGGATGATGATGATGATTAATGGCTTTTTCTTTTTCGGCAGGATACCCATGAAGATGATTGGTACAACAAGAGCCTTACAGCCTTACGAATGAATAACACGCATCACGGTCTATCTAATTCAGTCTTACAATATCAAGCATGATAGGAACGCGTGTGCTGATGGTCTCACTCTTAAGAAACAATACGCTGAAGATGTGAAGCAGCCGTAACGACATTAATCTGATATTTAGTGCTGAATGAAAATGAATGTGTGTAATATTTAAAGGAACTGAATGATTTTTTTTTTAATGTTTAGTTTGAATAACAAATAGAATTCTATTATGTGTATATAATTATCTGTAATTTACTTACCCCAGTTAAATGATATTAATGCGCGGATTATGAAGCATGCCTCTTTCGATGAAGTGATGCATGGTGGGATATCTGTTGTGTTTCTTGGCTGCAAGACAATGTCTTTTGGATCTTGTTACGCTTTGGGCTTCATTGCGTCAAAGAAGTATCAAAATTACTGAAAGAAATGTACATGCACATAATGATCTAAAAAGCATGTACTGATTATTCACCAAAAAAAAAAATGTGAGAAGATTGATTATGCGATCAAACTTCTTTCAAGAAAACGAAAATTGTCCTTTTTGGGTATTTTTGCTGAAGTTCATGTTTAACTCAAATTTATTTATATACTATTAAGAGTACATGTAATAAAAGCGTAAAAAAGAGCTGATTTTTAATTTGATGTTGACGATCCGTCTACACTCTATAAAGCAATACATTATCTTACTAAGAATGTTGCCCCAAGAACAAATGACTGTTCTGGAGGAGAAAACACGAATCAATGTGTCATATGCCGACCCAAAACATCGTAATGGTTTGTCATCATTATCCGTTTTCTTTTCATCATCCTTCAATGTTTGATGGAGTTTGAAGTGGGGTACTTAACTCCCCCTCCCCGGGGGCTTGTTCATTCCAGCACGCTCTCTCGACCTTACATGGTCGTCAATAATTAACTGCGGCCACCTGGTCAGTTTAACAAGGGGGCGTGGCCGATAACGCTAGTCCTCCGCGCAAGGAACTCGGAAGTTGGGTATTTCTCGTGCACAATTGGACCATTTGGCAGGTCTCTGAAGAAAAGAATACGCGCGAGAAATCAATATTCCGTGGCACAATAAAACGCCCGGATTTTCATTCACCGGGATTTAAGTTATTTTACAAAGGTCTACGAGAAGGACCAATATTGTTTGACAATGCAGTAATTGATGTTGAAAGGACGTTAGGATCTTCCATTAAAGTACATTAGCATACTGTATCTTGTATCGTCTCCGCTATATAGCGTGTTTTATACCAGATCGATGGGCTGCTGAAGTTGGTAGTGTATTCCTTCTATCAACAAATTTGGTAGGAAAGTAAATACTATTACTGTCAGTATTATATCACAATTCAAAATAAAGACTATTCATAATGATATACAAACACGGATTTACACATGGAACTATGGGCACTTGGTTAATCACCTTGCCTATGAAGTGAACAACCCGTTTGTGGGTGCTCTGGTAGCTCGCCCGTTTCTCTGCGAACCGGGTTCGATCCTCGTTATGTGTCAATCGGTAACCTCGTCCTTTACTCCTTTAAAAATGAGCGCAAATAATCTAACCGACTGAAATTACTCAACCGAGATTAATCATCTGCCGATGCCAACGA
>CAJDSM010003719.1:71-22085 GCA_903981925.1 Ostrea lurida
CCCACCCCACACACAAAAAAAGAGAGTAGGCAGACTAACCGGTATTCTTCATGTCTCGTGTTAGAAGAAATGAACGTACTAGTACTTGTAGCTTGGACTCGAATTATGATCTTCAAGCTGAGATAACATAACTCAGGATGATAGAGGGGAGGCTTTGCAATGTATATGTCCCGCTCTGATCACAATTTATTTAATTTATTTAAGATCAAACCAGGCGCTGGAACATTATTGTCAATATATATTGCTTAATATCACTTATCTATCAAAGGAATGTTCTTACATATATGAGCATAACAAAATGTCAGAGGATCATAACTCGAGATAAAGAATAACTGAAATCTGTATGATTATTTATAATGGCTAACTAAGGTCACCAAGTATATAATTGATTATTATATAATGAGATGAGCCACTGATCATCTCGCGTACTATGTAAGTTTGTCCTGTATCGAGATTAATTGCATAGGAGAAAAATTATCTGTTGCACACAGGAAGTTAATAAGAGAGTATTTTCTTAGTTAATATGTAAAGTATTATATCCAGGTAGCACAACCGAAATATAATTATTGTTCGGGGTGCACAGAATGTTTACTGAATTTGCGCACCAATGGGTCATTTATATTTGTATGTGTCGTTAGGCATTGTTACTTTACAAAATCAAGGAGTAATTGTGGCATAATAATATTTTGGCGAGGTCTCGGTCGGGAATACATAAATCTTCTCACTATGGCAGCCTCTTAAATTAGGCAGTTTATGGATTTTCAATGATATTAACTGGATATGATCAGTTTTTCAGGCACTATTTTAGAAACGAGCCAAAAAGCTTTACGCTCTGGTATAAAGTGACATAAAGAGTTTTTACCATAAAACCTTTGTACCCGGATGGCGAAGTCCTGATGTGTGTAGGGTCGTGGCACCACCTCATGTCCGAGCACTCCTCCTCTGATTGCCACGTGCGCCCCTACCGGGAAGATTCGGCAAGTCACTTTCCAGTAACACTACTTCCCTTGTCGTGCTATAGAAGAATATGTTTAAGATTCAAAGGTCATCGACACCAGGTGTCAATTTCGACCTTAAAGGCATCCGCAATGTACATTTCACTAAAAAATTCTTATCTCCGAGTAAACACTGAAGACTTCAATCAATAATAATAAGATGTTATCAGGAAACGAAAGATATTCTTCACATCCATGTCAGTTATTCGATGAATGATGGATGATAGATGGTGAACACGGTAATCACCAGCCCGTCCAATGTTTATTTTTAAAACTGAAATATTTATTTGAGGACCAAACAATTTACTGCCTGTCACACAGTCTGTCTGTTGAATATTTTCATTTGTAGAGGCTTAGTTAACTTAAGTATACAAAGGAGCGCTATATATAAACAATATTTCGGGCAGTTATCATTCAGTAAACTTGCAAATTGTTTAAAATTAACGCAATGGAAAAAGAAAATGGCCATAGTCACATACTCCTGGATGTCTCCTAAAATTCATGGTGATTACAGTGCCTTTTCTTTCCCAAAAGAGAAAAACCATCAAACTTTGATTTAGGCCCAAATGGTAAATATGGAACTTTTTCCATGATTTTTTTTTTTTTAAAAGCTGTTTCAAATTTAAGCCTGATAGATTTCCTGTTTGACCCCTTATTACTTGAGGTCAAAATGATCCAAAGGGGAGAACAACGAGAATTTCAATGTCACCAGGATCCTTGTAAAGGTCACGCATTGGTTTTTATATAAGGTATAATGCGAGAGAGAGAGAGATGATGAGGAAGAAAGAGAAGGATAAAGAGAGGAGAGCAGAGGAAGAAGAAGCAGACGCACGCAGAGGAGAGAACCGGTAATAAAGCACAACCAATGGCAGGACAAAAAATTAATATATTCATAATAGAGGATAAGAAAAATGTCATGTTGCAATATATGTTTGCATGAACGCAAAGGAGTTTCAGCGATGTGACAGAACTGTTGTGATCAAACCTGATCAGTGCAAGTATAGTTCTAGATATCTTCAAAGATAAGATGTCCATTTCCTATAATTCAGATCTAGAAGAAGAAGAACTGGAAAAATAATATAACTGTCTAAGGCTAACGAACCACTCGCACTCGTGGAATTCCTAGAATAGGTTGGTCCATTTTAAAAATACAAAATCATAACGCGCAGTGGTTTGCTGTTCCACCGTGAAAGTATATTCGTTGGGACAATCTTGTAAATACACAAAACTGAGCAGCAAGACACTTAGGTTAGTAATATGTTAAGTTATATTAATCTGAGCTTAAAGACTGAGAATCTGAAGACATCTATTTGCGTTTAAATATGTAGTGTAAATTTAAGAAATAAACTTATTTCTTGATACTTCCTTCCTCTTTCTGATCGCACTCATACATTGGTCTACTCTCTCTCTAGATATTATTCATGATACAAATTTATATTCATATCTGATGTACATCTACAATATACTGTCTTTCTTTGATTTTTCAATTATTCGTTCAATTCAAATCATAATTCTGTAATTTCGAAATGCCCATGTTACATAGTAGAGGTGTAGGAATAGAACACGTTCAAATTTCCTAGTATATATCTGTAACTAGAACCTGGCTAGTGCTGTTTATCATCACAGTTATCTATTGAAAAGTAGCTGATGGAGTCCTTATGTAAAGGGGTGAGTCCCAATAATTGATTTTATGTGACTGCTAGTTTAATAGTTTTACATATATTTACCTAATACGGCTTCATATTGTAGGAACAATTTTGTTCCATTGCATTACTAGAATTTGAGATGTTTTACCCTTGTATAAAGGGTATCACAACCTAAGAGTCAAAACTCTTAGTTGACTACGTTTTCGGTGCTCCAAGTTAACTAAGTGTATCCCCACTTCATTGGGTTTGGAAAAACTCCGTTTGATTAAAGGATGACACGATTTGACGTTGTATGAGGCATTTCTAACATATTAGGTACTAAAGAATTGTTTTAAAAATTGACTACATTTCGCTGTCAGACTAGAAAAATACTGATCTCCATAGGACTCGCCTATAAGTCAGACATGGACTTCCCTGACCAAAATTTTACTCCCAAAAATTGACTTATAGGCGAGTAAATAGCCGTTACCCCGTCTTACCTAACCCATGGACTTAAAATCCCCTGCAGGTAAAAGGACGAACCCACTACAAATATTGATATTAGGTCAGGTTGGTTTTCTTATTGTTTAGGTTTTACGAAACGCGCACAGAGATATTATTTACGTAGAGTTTTCCACACACTTCGTGTTTCTAGGAGGAGGAAATACAAAAAAAAAAAACAGTTTTTTACGCGAAGGTAGCATTTTTTATCCTACCATTGCTTTACGAGGTTTTTATAATCATACGCTGAGGCTAAAAGTGTGAGCAAGTTAATCACCGGGCTTTTTTCATTTAGCGCTTATCATCAGATCTGACTTCTTTTGATTGCTCTCGAACAGACGTTTTCCTATCCCTAGGAATTGTTGGAGTACCACGCACATGATTAAGCTACGTTTATTACAAGTATAGCGAGCAGTGTACCATTATACGGTCACGTATATATCACATTCTGACACAATATTAAATTGTTAATTTCATCACGAGTCTGCCCAAGTTTCTTCATCCTTTCCACAATGAGAAGCCACATCTGGACAGTATCCTATTATAAAATACGATTATAAACATACTCGTATACCCCCATAAACACGCTTGAGATCGTGTCATTTCTCCGTATCGCAACACGCAAGATATAGGTTTCAATCGAAGTATTTATATCTTGTGTAACTCTCATACCATCATTGCTTAGCGTTTTCATGTAATACAATTATACACAATCTATCTCAGTAATGGTATGCCGAGTTTCCAGATATCCATTTTCGTGAAGTTCTTTATCTAATGATATAGAGAGTCATACTAATAAAATTGTGAAGTAAGCCCAATATTAAGGGATCGAGAATGTAGATATAAAGGTTAGTTCGTCTGATCGTACGGCTGTTGATCAATTGGCCATCAGTACTCTAAACTTAGTTACAAGTATGATAGTATTCCAATGTTTATGTATTGCGAATTAGCTACGAATATGTAACCAGACAATAGAAAAAGCGAGATGGAGGCGCAATGAGTACAGATGTTTTATTGTATAGCGCCCGTATTTTTAAAAATCTAACTCTAAAAGCGCTTAACACATAAAATCAGTATAAAACAAACATGTGAATAAGTGACTATGCAATGCGACATAATAACGAATATAATGAACATCATTAAAGACCTAATGTTGCATAAAAGTACAGCTTAAATATCGAATATAAAAAAATAAATTTAGTGTTGGAAAGGCCTAGACTCCAAATACGATGGTTTTCAAGCCTTTTTAAATGTCATTTGACCTGGCTACGCGGCAGATGTACTGGCAGCGAATTCAAAACTGAGGCTGCAAGAGTTGTCGAACCGACGTTCTATATGTTTTTGTAAACGGGTCGATGTACTTGGAAGAGAGATGCCTGATCCGAGCGCAGGATCTCCAGGTTTGGTACGGCTTGATAAGCTCTTGAAGTATACAGGTGCAAGTTTATTTAGCGCCTTGAAGACGTCACATAAAAGTTTGTATGGCTTCGTGACTCCACTGAGGACAGCCAGTGTAGGGGTGCATCAGCACCGGTTGTTATAGTGGTCCGATTGTTTCGTGTTCGTGTAATAAGTCGGATTCTGGCTGTGTTTTTGGTACTTCTCTGCAGCATTATGGACTCAGCGCGGGTGTGACCGGTCAGACAAGAGGAATAAGCATATAAATAACACACATAGACAACACAAATGAAAATCCTGGCGCGGGGTTGAGCGTTTTGTCGGAGGTTTCGTGGTTGCCTCTTACCCTTGACTTTTTTGTATATTTATGATTTTACGTTTTTTACAATTACTTGTTAATCTCGCCTATTTACATGTATATATGTAAGCATCAGTGGCACGTCCGTATTCTTAAAGGTACTATGTTTGTATAGGTACTAATAAAAGTTTTATATTATAAGTATATTCTTCTAAAGTTTAGAGATATCTTGTATCTTTATAATGACATTCTATCCTGAGGTGCCATTAATAAAATTATTCGTAGAATAATGTCTTCTTTCTTTTTCAAATTAGTATTGTAGAAATTCAAGTAAAACACACACTAAAAATCAAAAAAATTAAAATAGAATAAAAAAAAAAAATCAATAATATAAATAATATATTATCATAGAGTGAAATATTAATGAATTTTTTCAATGGCATTTGATGTATATAGGAACTGGTGGTTTTAAAACCTTAAAACCAGTATTGTTTTGTCATCCACGAGCAATGAATAACGTTGAATTCATACGTTCACGATAATGTATTTTCACATTTTCTCATATAATTTCTATACAATCTCACTCGAAAGTCAGTAAAGCACTTTCCAACTCGTACAAAACATTTCTACAAGTAGCTTGCACCTTAGTTCGGGTAAACAATTGAGGTAATTTATCGAAATAGTTAGCCTAAAGTTCGTGCGGACTTTCAATTTTTTTCTACCTATGCTGTACTTAATTGAAAAAGGAACACCCATGAAGTTATGAAGTCTTTCGATGTGATTTTTACTGATAATTCGCTTTCTCTCCTAGGTCGCCAATCATTCTAAGCAGAGTTTTGTACCTCTTAAAAAACCCTATGTCATTTTTTAAAGAAATGCAGCCTGTCCTTTTAACATATTTTTCGTCTTTGTATAAGCATATGTAAAAGTTTTGTATCGCGGGTCTTTTGATGGCAACAAAAATACTAAGTCGCTACTCCGCTGCTCCCGTAAACGGTCGTGCGACGTCAATTTCTTTGCATTTTTAATGAGGACTACCTCAACCTCTATAATGATTCCGTTCAATCGAAGCAATATCATTGCGTCAACTTCAAACTCGTGAAATGAGGTAACATTTTGATTTTAAGCATCTATTTTTTTTTTTCGTTTTAGTGCAATTTGTTCAGAAAATATGACTTCAAACATTGTGCAGTGTATTAAGTTGTTGGTACAAATTCCGTCGTGATCCATGACCCCATTTTCACAGGTTTAAATCTGAAAATAACTTTTAGATAATCGGAATATATTGAAAGTTTTTTTAATTTGAATTAGCTTTGGACTTGTGGTTTAGAACTTATTACAATTTGGTTTATAATATGACGTTCATATAAATAGTTATGACATAAGTCTACGTATTATTTGAATGGCCCTCGTATTAAAATAAGATATAGCTTAAAATTTTGTCTTATAAATACTCATTAATATACTGAGATATCTTAAGATTCATATAATAGAAATGAATATTTATAAAACTTCGGTAAATGCTTATAAAAACTTTATATATAAATGTATATCATTACCAGTTTTTGATATAAGATATATCATAAACTTTATTAAGATATCTTATAACTTTAATAAGATATCGCCATATTATAATTCTGCTGCTGTTGGAACTGTTAGTCCCCCGAGGTCTCTACAGCCCCAGTTGCTATGTACTATATGTTAACTAGCTGAAATACGATATGTATTAATTGCGCGTGGTACAATGAGAAAATTCATATCAAAATTAAGGATGTTATCTCCCTCAGGCATAGCTCTGATCCTTCTCAGTTTTTTTGGCCCCAAATCTTTTGGCACTACATTGAATACTTTATCAGTTTTTTTAATTTCATGTTTTCGGATTTCCAACATTTTCGGTTGGTGAGCATTCAATGAAAGACATACCTTTGTCGAAGTGCCGCATCGGTGCATAAAAATTGGTAGCTGAGAATATGATTTTTATTCTATAAGATAGTCCAACTCTGCGGGAGGGGGTCCCCCCCCCCTATCATCACTAACAGCCCCCACATACCCCCCCCCTGTCACAAAAAAGTGTAATATATTTTATATACTAGTAGACTGATAAGATCACACGACCTTTTATATAGTTCATGAGATACAGCTCATAAACTGTGAATTATATGACCACTATCTTATAAAGTCTTATAAAGCATCATAATAGATTGTAACTTTTATTTAATAAGATATAAGAAGTGAGATAGTCTTATAAAAATGCATGTACTGACAGAAATCGTATAGTATAGCTTATAAAATTGATCAGATATTTATAAATAAACACTAAATATAAGATGTGTTATGAAAATAAAATTGATAAGATAATCTTCATATACATTGTTACGATATTTTGTTTAATATAGCAAAGTACATGTCATCCTTAAAAGCCACTTCTCTGTAAGCCATCAAAACATCGGTTGGACCAAGTCATGTCACCAAATCTTACATAGGAAAATTTTCAGAAAATATTACTATATGATACTTGAAATGTATGGGTGTGGTTATTTTGACAATTCAAACTCGTTGCATGGTAAACAGAGCCATTCCTTTAAGATAAAAGATTCCAACTTATGTTGAAAAAAGGAGTTTTTGCATTCCTTTGTTATCAAGTTTGATGCTTAGGGATCTCATTAATTCTGAATTTGGTGTGATGGAAAATCTAAACATATTTACTCATTTGGTTCATTTCTGAAAAAAATCTAGCAATCCTATTTCAATTTCTTCATCTTTTTAATTGGCTGCGTCAAATTTGATTTTATCCATTTAAAAATTGACTATTTTCAACATGCAATTTAAAAAAGTATGTAAAGCAGCTAATTCCCAAGTTGAAGCTGTCAGTTGTAATTTAAAAGATAAAAGACATTTTTCATTTAAATATACAAAAATAAAAATGTGTTATTTGATTTAAGAAAATAAATCGAGAGTTGAAAAAAATATGTTTTTGCTAAGAAAAGTGCATAAATTGAACAAGAGATTATTGCCCTGTTGTAAAAATAATTGAAATAACATAAACATGACATCATCAGTTTGATCATGACGTCATTTTTTAACTAGTTACAGAATGTGCAAAATATATTTTTAAAGTGTTTAAAATGCAAATATTACTTGTAAAACCAAATACAAAAAAATTAACTAAATAAATAATAAATAGCTGCCAATGGAAGCTCTGCACAATATTTTGAACGTTCTAATTTATATAAGCCAATTGCAACGATATGTTTTCCCCGATAACTGAAATGGAAACTACTATGCTCATACAGTGATTCCCCAAATCTGTTAGAAACATCTCAAAAATGCCAATATATGAGAATGCGCCACGAATGGGACTTGGATATATAGCAAGTCTACATGATTTGAAAATTTAGTATTGAAGTCTACATATACAATCTATTAGAGAAGATAGGACTTAAATTTTAGTCGTGATTATGATTTTTTAAAGTTTTTCAACAACTTTTATTTATGATTATAAGTCACTAAAACTCTTAGTAGAATGAACAGATATACCCTGATTTGCTAATATTTAATGAATAGAACATTTCACCTCATGCCATATATGTGGCTGGTGAGGCAACAGCAAGTCAATACGTTCTTGGATACATCAAAAATGCATTAGCTGAAAGGGTTATGGGAGTGCCATTGGTTTTTATTAAAGTAAAATAACACAAACCTCTCTTAAATGTACGTACCATGTAAATGATCGCCGAATGAGAAGACAGACAACTAAATATATCCAGAAAATCCAACTGTGACATGGGCAAATAATCATATGTGCACATTTTGTATACAATGCAAGAGAGCGGTTGTCCACTTTTAGACGTGTTGACAGATTTTGTGTATCACTACCCGGGGGTCAACATCGACTCAAATCTGAACCCACACGCCCCCTTCTATTATTTGTGAGGACATTAATTACTGAGGTAACTAGATAGTATCAACAACTAAAACATGGCGAGTTATGAAATGCTAAATAACAGTCGCCACAGAAAGAGTTTGAGTTTTAGTTAAACAGCCCTTACACGAATCCAGCGGGCAAACAACCACCACAACGGGATCTTTTGACACCGGCTTCTGTCACACCTCCTATGCTCCGAGAGAGATAAACCTATTGTCACCACACCTACCGCAACACGCCCCATCCCACAGACTCTCACACCCACGGTAGACCTAACCATCCGTTGTCAGTAATTAGCGTCCGAGAAGATCAACGAGGTTCAATCCGCAACACTACAATCTCGATCCGATATGGTCATAATTTTCGAGAATCGGAAACGATATAAACCATTATAACTCGCACAAAAATTATTTGCTTAGCAGTTCAAAATCATTTACTCTTGTTTATGTATCTACTATAAACTACTCCGCAAAAAATCGAGCGGCGGGTTTGTAAACCTATATTAAATACACCTAAAAATAAAAAAATGCTGGCCTTATTTGGCCTTATGTCAGGAATTTCAGATTTAAAAGCTAAGTAGTTTGGCTCGTTAAGCAGGGATTTTAATTTTTTTTTTCCTTGATTACTTTTTACTAAAACTGCATTTTTTGACTAAACAGAGTGAATTGGAAGGCTTACAATTCCAAAATATTTTTTTTCAATATTCACATTTCATCCACATCCAACTTCTCAGGAGGACTTCAAACTTTGACATGTTCATTTGGTGTACATTAGTGTCAAAGGTAATGAAGGAAAAACCGTGCTAATAACAAAGCAAAGGCAAGGGCCATACTGCACATATGTATTGTAAACATGTCACAAGTCCAAGGATGTTTAAATATTGTAGCGGACATTATAAGGGAATTTATACTGCCTTGCTAGTGAGCTAGCTTTTCTGGTGATGTGATCTTGAGTATTTCTCTTTTGATCACACAAGTTAAGCAACGGCGAGTGTGTCGGCATCTGGATTGGTGACCACTACATGCTACAAATTAGTGGCAGCGTAGTGACTGGTGTTTGGCGGGAGACCTGGTTCAGGTAGAGTCTCTTCGGAGCTCTAGGACTTAGCGTCCATGTACAGACATGGTATCATCCAGGGACAACGGTGGATGTCGTCGGGAATGGTGGGTGCCGTTGCTGAAAAGGTGCCAAACATTCGGAGAGGATCGACCTATGCTAAGCTTCAATACGAAGCTTCCCTGCACGAGGGGAAGTGTAGCGGACAGTATAAAGGGAATTGTATGCTCGATAGAGGCTGGCAATGTGGTAGAGTGTTAGCGGAAGTATAAAGGGAACTTGTACTGCCTCGCTAGAGAGCTGGCAATGTGGTAAGTGTAGCGGACAGTATAAGGGACCTTGACTGGCATCGCTGATACGAGGAGGCTGGCAATGTGGTAGAAGTGTAGGGACCGTATAAGGGAACTTGTACTGCTCGCTAGAGAGCTGGCAATGTGGTAGAGTGTAAGCGGACAGTATAAAGGGACCTTTGTACTGCCTCGCTAGAGAGCTGGCAATGTGGTAGAGTGTAGCGGACAGTATAAAAGGGACCTTGTACTGCCTCGCTAGAGAGCTGCAATGTGGTAGAGTGTAGCGGACAGTATACAGGGAACTTGAACTGCCTCGCTAAGAGCTGGCAATGTGGTAGAAGTGTAGGACAGTATAAAGGGACTTGTAACTGCTCGCTATCAGAGAGCTGGCAATGTGGTAGAGTGTAGCGGCAGTATAAAGGGACTTGTACTGCCTCGCTAGGAGAGCTGGCAATGTGGTAGAGTGTAGCGGACAGTATAAGGGAACTTGTACTGCCTCGCTAGAGAGCTGGCAATGTGGTAGAGTGTAGCGGACAGTATAAAGGGACCTTGTACTGCTCGCTTAGAGGAGCTGGCAATGTTGGTAGAGTGTAGCGGACAGTATAAAGGGACTTGTACTGCCTCGCTAGAGAGCTGGCAATGTGGTAGAGTGTAGCGGACAGTATAAAGGGACCTTGTACTGCCTCGCTAGAGAGCTGGCAATGTGGTAGAGTGTAGCGGACAGCATATAAAGGGGAACTTGAACTGCTCGCTAGAGAGCTGGCAATGTGGGTAGAGTGTAGCGGACAGTATAAAGGGAACTTGTACTGCCTCGCTAGAGAGCTGGAATGTGGTAGAGTGTAGCGGACAGTATAAAGGGAACTTGTACTGCCTCGCTAGAGAGCTGGCAATGTGGTAGAGTGTAGCGGACCGTATAAAGGGAACTTGTACTGCTCGCTAGAGAGCTGGCAATGTGGTAGAGTGTAGCGGACAGTATAAAGGGAACTTGTACTGCCTCGCTAGAAGAGCTGGCAATGTGGTAGAGTGGTAGCGGACAGTATAAAGGGACCTTGTATGCCTCGCTAGAGAGCTGGCAATGTGGTAGAGTGTAGTGGACAGTATAAAGGGCCTTGTACTGCATGCTATACCAGAAGCTGGCAATGTGGTAGAGTGTAGCGGACAGTATAAAAGGGACCTTGTACTGCCTCGCTAGAGAGCTGGCAATGTGGTAGATGTAGCGGACAGTATAAAGGGAACTTGTACTGCCTCGCTAGAGAGCTGGCAATGTGGTAGAGTGTAGCGGACAGTATAAAGGGACTTGTACTGCCTCGCTAGAGAGCTGGCAATGTGGTAGAGTGTAGCGGACAGTATATTAAAAGGGAACTTGACTGCCTCGCTAGAGAGCTGGCAATGTGGTAGAGTGTAGCGGACAGTTATAAAGGGAACTTGTACTGCCTCGCTAGAGAGCTGGCAATGTGGTAGAGTGTAGCGGACAGTATAAAGGGAACTTGTACTGCCTCGCTAGAGAGCTGGCAATGTGGTAGAGTGTAGCGGACAGTATAAAGGGAACTTTGTACTGCTCGATAGAGAGCTGGCAATGTGGTAGAGTGTAGCGGACAGTATAAAGGGAATTGTACTGCCTCGCTAGAGAGCTGGCAATGTGGTAGAGTGTAGCGGACAGTATAAGGGACCTTGTACTGCCTCGCTAGAGAGCTGGCAATGTGGTAGAGTGTAGCGGACCGTATAAAGGGAACTTGTACTGCCTCGCTAGAGAGCTGGCATGTGGTAGAGTGTAGCGGACAGTATAAAGGGACTTGTACTGCTCGCTAGAGAGCTGGCAATGTGGTAGAGTGTAGCGGACAGTATAAAGGGACCTTGTACTGCTCGCTAGAGAGCTGGCAATGTGGTAGAGTGTAGCGGACAGTATAAAAGGGAACTTGAACTGCCTCGCTAGAGAGCTGGAATGTGGTAGAGTGTAGCGGACAGTATAAAGGGACCTTGTATGCCTCGCTAGAGAGCTTGGCAATGTGGTAGAGTGTAGCGGACAGTATAAAGGGACTTGTACTGCCTGCTAGAGAGCTGGCAATGTGGTAGAGTGTAGCGGACAGTATAAAGGGAACTTGTACTGCTCGCTAGAGAGCTTGGCAATGTGGTAGAGTGTGGGACGCGTATAAAGGGAACTTGTCTGCCTCGCTAGAGAGCTGGCATGTGGTAGAGTGTAGCGGACAGTATAAAGGGAACTTGTACTGCCTCGCTAGAGAAGCTGGCAATGTGGTAGAGTGTAGCGGACAGTATAAGGGAATTGTACTGCCTCGCTAGAGAGCTGGCAATGTGGTAGAGTGTAGTGGACAGTATAAAGGGACCTTGTACTGCATCGCTATACCAGAGGCTGGCAATATGGTAGAGTGTTAGCGGACAGTATAAAGGGACCTTGTAACTGCCTCGCTAGAGAGCTGGCAATGTGGTAGAGTGTAGCGGACAGTATAAAGGGAACTTGTACTGCCTCGCTAGAGAGCTGGCAATGGTGGTAGAGTGTAGGCGGACAGTATAAAGGGACCTTGTCTGCTCGCTAGAGAGCTGGCAATGTGGTAGAGTGTAGCGGACAGTATATTAAGGGAATTGAACTGCCTGCGTAGAGAGCTGGCAATGTGGTAGAGTGTAGCGGACAGTATAAAGGGAACTTGTACTGCCTCGCTAGAGAGCTGGCAATGTGGTAGAGTGTGCGGACAGTATAAAGGGAACTTGTACTGCTCGCTAGAGAGCTGGAATGTGGTAGAGTGTAGCGGACAGTATAAAGGGAACTTGTACTGCCTCGCTAGAGAGCTGGCAATGTGGTAGAGTGGGTGCGGACAGTATAAAGGGACTTGTCTGCTCGCTAGAGACTGGCAATGTGTAGAGTGTAGCGGACAAGTATAAAGGGACTTGTACTGCCTCGCTAGAGAGCTGGCAATGTGGTAGAGTGTAGCGACAGTATAAAGGGAACTTGTACTGCCTCGCTAGAGAGCTGGCAATGTGGTAGAGTGTAGCGGAAGTATAAAGGGACCTTGTACTGCCTCGCTAGAGAGCTGGCAATGTGGTAGAGTGTAGCGGACAGATATAAAGGGACTTGAACTGCCTCGCTAGAGAGCTGGCAATGTGGTAGAGTGTAGCGGACAGTATAAAGGGAACTTGAACTGCCTCGCTAGAGAGCTGGCAATGTGGTAGAGTGTGGGACAGTATAAAGGGACTTGTACTGCATCGCTATACCAGAGAGCTGGCAATGTGTTAGAGTGTAGCGGACAGTAAAAGGGAACTTGTACTGCCTCGCTAGAGAGCTGGCAATGTGGTAGAGTGTAGCGGACAGTATAAAGGGACCTTGTACTGCCTCGCTAGAGAGCTGGCAATGTGGTAGAGTGTAGCGGACAGTATAAAGGGAACTTGTACTGCCTCGCTAGAGAAGCTGGCAATGTGGTAGAGTGTAGCGGACAGTATAAAGGGACTTGTACTGCCTCGCTAGAGAGCTGGCAATGTGGTAGAGTGTAGCGGAGCATATTAAAAGGGAATTGAACTGCTCGCTAGAGAGCTGGCAATGTGGTAGAGTGTAGCGGACAGTATAAAGGGAACTTGTACTGCCTCGCTAGAGAGCTGGCAATGTGGTAGAGTGTAGCGGCAGTATAAAGGGAACTTGTACTGCCTCGCTAGAGAGCTGGCAATGTGTAGAGTGTAGCGGACAGTATAAAGGGAACTTGTCCTGCCTCGCTAGAGAGTTGCAATGTGGTAGAGTGTAGCGGACAGTATAAAGGGAACTTGTACTGCCTCGCTAGAGAGCTGGCAATGTGGTAGAGTGTAGCGGACAGTATAAAGGGACCTTGTACTGCCTCGCTAGAGAGCTGGCAATGTGGTAGAGTGTAGCGACAGATATAAAGGGACTTGAACTGCCTCGCTAGAGAGCTGGAATGTGGTAGAGTGTAGCGGACAGTATAAAGGGAACTTGTCTGCCTCGCTAGAGAGCTGGCAATGTGGTAGAGTGTAGCGGACAGTATAAAGGGAACTTGTACTGCCTCGCTAGAGAGCTGGCAATGTGGTAGAGTGTAGCGGACAGTATAAAGGGAACTTGTACTGCCTCGCTAGAGAGCTGGCAATGTGGTAGAGTGTAGCGGACAGTATAAAGGGACTTGTACTGCCTCGCTAGAGAGCTGGCAATGTGGTAGAGTGTAGCGGACAGTATAAAGGGACTTGTACTGCCTCGCTAGAGAGCTGGCAATGTGGTAGAGTGTAGGGACAGTATAAAGGGACTTGTACTGCTCGTAGCGAGAGCTGGCAATGTGGTAGAGTGTAGCGGACAGTATAAAGGGAACTTGTACTGCTCGCTAGAGAGCTGGCAATGTGGTAGAGTGTAGCGGACAGTATAAAGGAACTTGTACTGCCTCGCTAGAGAGCTGGCAATGTGGTAGAGTGTAGCGGACAGTATAAAGGGATTGTACTGCCTGCTAGAGAGCTGGCAATGTGGTAGAGTGTACGGACAGTATAAAAGGGAACTTGACTGCCTCGCTAGAGAGCTGGCATGTGGTAGAGTGTAGCGGACAGTATAAAGGGAATTGTACTGCCTCGTAGAGAGCTGCAATGTGGTAGAGTGTAGCGGACAGTATAAAGGGAACTTGTACTGCCTCGCTAGAGAGCTGGCAATGTGGTAGAGTGTAGCGGACAGTATAAAGGGAACTTGTACTGCCTCGATAGAGAGCTGGCAATGTGGTAGGTGTAGGGACAGTTAAAGGATGTTTGCCTCGCTAGAGAGCGAATGTGGTAGAGTGTAGCGGACAGTTAAAGGGAACTTGTACTGCCTCGCTAGAGAGCTGGCAATGTGGTAGAGTGTAGCGGACAGTATAAAGGGAACTTGTACTGCCTCGTAGAGAGCTGGCAATGTGGTAGAGTGTAGCGGACAGTATAAAGGACCTTGTACTGCCCGCTAGAGAGTGGCAATGTGTAGAGTGTAGCGGACATGTATAAAGGACCTTGTACTGCCTCGCTAGAGAGCTGGCAATGTGGTAGAGTGTAGCGGACAGTATAAAGGGAACTTGAACTGCCTCGCTAGAGAGCTGGCAATGTGGTAGAGTGTAGCGGACAGTATAAAGGGACCTTGTACTGCCTCGCTAGAGAGCTGGCAATGTGGTAAGTGTAGCGGACAGTATAAAGGGAACTTGTACTGCCTCGCTAGAGAGCTGGCAATGTGTAGAGTGTAGCGGACAGTATAAAGGGAACTTGTACTGCCTCGCTAGAGAGTGGCAATGTGTAGAGTGTAGCGGACCGTATAAAGGGAACTTGTACTGCCTCGCTAGAGAGCTGGCAATGTGGTAGAGTGTAGCGGACAGTATAAAGGGAACTTGTACTGCCTCGCTAGAGAGCTGGCAATGTGGTAGAGTGTAGCGGACCGTATAAAGGGACCTTGTACTGCTCGCTAGAGAGCTGGCAATGTGGTAGAGTGTAGTGGACAGTAAAAGGACCTTGTACTGCATCGCTATACCAGAGAGCTGGCAATATGGTAGAGTGTAGCGGACAGTATAAAGGACCTTGTACTGCCTCGCTAGAGAGCTGGCAATGTGGTAGAGTGTAGCGGACAGTATAAAGGGAACTTGTACTGCCTCGCTAGAGAGCTGGCAATGTGGTAGAGTGTAGCGGACAGTATAAAGGGACCTTGTACTGCCTCGCTAGAGAGCTGGCAATGTGGTAGAGTGTAGCGGACAGTATATTAAAAGGGAACTTGAACTGCCTCGCTAGAGAGCTGGCAATGTGGTAGAGTGTAGCGGACAGTATAAAGGGAACTTGTACTGCCTCGCTAGAGAGCTGGCAATGTGGTAGAGTGTAGCGGACAGTATAAAGGGAACTTGTATGCCTCGCTAGAGAGCTGGCAATGTGGTAGAGTGTAGCGGACAGTATAAAGGGAACTTGTACTGCCTCGATAGAGAGCTGGCAATGTGGTAGAGTGTAGCGGACAGTATAAAGGGAACTTGTACTGCCTCGCTAGAGAGCTGGCAATGTGGTAGAGTGTAGCGGACAGTATAAGGGACCTTGTACTGCCTCGCTAGAGAGCTGCAATGTGGTAGAGTGTAGCGGACCGTATAAAGGGACTTGTACTGCCTCGCTAGAGAGCTGGCAATGTGGTAGAGTGTAGCGGACAGTATAAAGGGACTTGTACTGCCTCGCTAGAGGCTGGCAATGTGGTAGAGTGTAGCGGACAGTATAAAGGACCTTGTACTGCCTCGCTAGAGAGCTGGCAATGTGTAGAGTGTAGCGGACAGTATAAAGGGAACTTGAACTGCCTCGCTAGAGAGCTGGCAATGTGTAGAGTGTAGTGGACAGTATAAAGGACCAATTGTACTGCATCGCTATACCAGAGAGCTGGCAATGTGGTAGAGTGTAGCGGACAGTATAAAGGGAACTTGTACTGCCTCGCTAGAGAGCTGGCAATGTGGTAGAGTGTAGCGGACAGTATAAAGGACCTTGTACTGCCTCGCTAGAGAGCTGGCAATGTGGTAGAGTGTAGCGGACAGTATAAAGGGAACTTGTACTGCCTCGCTAGAGAGCTGGCAATTGTGGTAGAGTGTAGCGGACAGTATAAAGGGACCTTGTACTGCCTCGCTAGAGAGCTGGGCAATGTGTAGAGTGAGCGGACAGCATATTAAAAGGGAACTTGAACTGCCTCGCTAGAGAGCTGGCAATGTGGTAGAGTGTAGCGGACCGTATAAAGGGAAACTTGTACTGCCTCGCTAGAGAGCTGGCAATGTGGTAGAGTGTAGCGGAAAGTATAAAGGGAACTTGTACTGCCTCGCTAGGAGCTGGCAATGTGGTAGAGTGTAGCGGACAGTATAAAGGGACCTTGTACTGCCTCGCTAGAGAGCTGGCAATGTGGTAGAGTGTAGTGGACAGTATAAAGGGACCTTGTACTGCATCGCTATACCAGAGAGCTGGCAATGTTGGTAGAGTGTAGCGGACAGTATAAAGGGACCTTGTACTGCCTGCTAGAGAGCTGGCAATGTGGTAGAGTGTAGCGGACGTATAAAGGGAACTTGTACTGCCTCGCTAGAGAGCTGGCAATGTGGTAGAGTGTAGCGGACAGTATAAAGGGACCTTGTACTGCCTCGCTAGAGAGCTGGCAATGTGGTAGAGTGTAGCGGAAGTATATTAAAAGGGAACTTGAACTGCCTCGCTAGAGAGCTGGCAATGTGTAGAGTGTAGCGGACAGTATAAAGGGAACTTGTACTGCCTCGCTAGAGAGCTGGCAATGTGGTAGAGTGTAGCGGACAGTATAAAGGGAACTTGTTACTGCCTCGCTAGAGAGCTGGCAATGTGGTAGAGTGTAGCGGACAGTATAAAGGGAACTTGTACTGCCTCGCTAGAGAGCTGGCAATGTGGTAGAGTGTAGCGGACCGTATAAAGGGAACTTTGTACTGCCTCGCTAGAGAGCTGGCAATGTGGTAGAGTGTAGCGGACAGTATAATGGGAACTTGTACTGCTCGCTAGAGAGCTGGCAATGTGGTAGAGTGTAGCGGACAGTATAGGGACCTTGTACTGCCTCGCTAGAGAGCTGGCAAATGTGGTAGAGTGTAGCGGACCGTATAAAGGGAACTTGTACTGCCTCGCTAGAGAGGTGGCAATGTGGTAGAGTGTAGCGGACAGTATAAAGGGACCTTGTACTGCCTCGCTAGAGACTGGCAATGTGGTAGATGTGTAGCTGGACAGTATAAAGGGAATTGTTACTAGAGAGCTGGCAATGTGGTAGAGTGTAGCGGACCGTATAAAGGGAACTTGTACTGCCTCGCTAGAGAGCTGGCAATGTGGTAGAGTGTAGCGGACAGTATAAAGGGAACTTGTACTGCTCGTAGAGAGCTGGGAATGTGGTAGAGTTAGCGGCAGTATAAAGGGACTTGTACTAAGAGAGCTGGAATGTGGTGGTAGAGTAGCTATCAGATCTTGACATGCAAGTAAAGCCACGGGGACTGTGGTCAGCACCTGGATGGCCGGGTGACCGCTACAAGTTACAATATATCAAACAGTTCTGAGACAAAATTTACTTTCGAAAACCCTTTCTGGTATCAAAAGAAATGTCACAACCATAAGGCACTCCCCATCTTAATTTGTTAAAAAATATAATATAAAGTAAAGTACTTTTTTTTTTATAGTTTTAGATAATGTATATAATTATATTTTTTAAACACAAATTAAGATGGGGAGTGCTTATGGCTAGAAAGAATGCACATGTATGTGAAATATTGAAGTCATAGCATATTCAATATATACTGCCTAACAGTGTTCAAAAGTTATGGCCATGTTCAGGATTTTTGCGGACAACAGACGAAGCAAAACTACTGGTTTCAATTCAGAATATGTTTTAATATTTAATTAAAATTATATCCTTTGATCCGCTCACGTATAACGCTAACACAAGGTAGCGATATTGAAGGGATAATAATATTTGGATTTTCCCGCCAAAAATTTCGTGACGGTGTTGTTAAATTTAGATAGGCCCTAAACTTGGGATTACCAGTGGAAAGTCAGACTCTATCGCGTGATGTTCAACATGAGATAGTTTTACCAATCTTGGCCTGGAAGATGGTATGTAAGCCTAAAGGATAAGAAGCATTTGTAGCATAAAACTACCGAATTGAATTCTAGGGCCCCATTCTCGCCTAATCGTGAAAAAAGGAAAGTGAAAGTGGGGAAAAAATTCGAGGAATACCAGCTGTCAGAAATAAGGAATGTGGCGACCGTAGCTATACGTTGTAGATAACAAAATAAACAGATTTTAAAGAGAAATAAAGTCTATTGACAGTCTCTACGAGAAAACAATGTATACAGAATCGGCTCGGAAATAGTGTGACATATTGCATCTGCGAATTAACTACGATGTAGTTTCATTTTCAATAGAATTGTAGGACAGGAATTTTTACGAAGGGTATTGATAACATCGCTTTACTGTGATGGATCCCGATGAGAGCCTTAAATTACCCAGTGCCCCACTTCTGGATAAAGCGAGTTTGTCACATCCAGAAAACCCGGACAGTCTCCAACTAAACAGCGGAGTGGAACTCGGGAGTTCTCTCTTTAAAGAGGAATCCACTCCAAAAGATGATGCCACATCAGCCGGAGCATCGAACCAGGAAGTGGTCACAAAAGTTGTAGCAAAAGAACCTCGTCAGAAAACAGCCATTCAGGCACCAGACGTGCGTCTCCAAAGAGCAGACGAGGCGTTCATTAAATCGTCAGGTCAGCTGAAAGCAGAAGTAGGGCGGCATAGGAGTATGGAGTCCAGTCTGGACAGTATGATGGCTTCTCTGGAGCCTGAAGATGACAGCGTCCCACACTACATACAGCTGTACAGAAAAATGATTGTCAAGTGTACAGATTGTCTACCATTGCTTCCACAGATGAGAGATATTTTTGATGATCAAGGTGGGCTTTGATCTAGCTATTTATTTTGTTTTTGTCTTGAGCATGTTCATTTTGATAATCAATGTTAAGCATGCATCAGCTTGATCGAGCTACAATGTAATTGTAGCATTAGGCAAACTGGGCAAAGCAATTGAGATCTACCCTTTTAATAGTCCACAAGTGCAAAGAGGACTTGTAATCTCAGCAAGATTGACAGAGGCTAGATATTTGGTCTTATCCAGCCTGCCCTCTGTGAATCTTGTTTAGATTAGCAGACTATTTTCGTCAGTCTGAGTCCAAGGGACTTGTCAGTTTTCAAATATTGATTTTTTAATCCCAGAAATCAAATGTGCACCCCCGTAGATACCAGGGAAATATGTAATTAATTAACCTGATTAGTAAATAAATCGATCTCGCATTCCTGTTACAATGTTTACTAAGTGAAGTTAAAATCCTGTAATTTTATTTGCTAAATAATTTTGGGAAAACTGAGGACTTAAATTTTTCCACAGACTAGTTGAAGTTTTGTCTTTATTATATCGTAAATCGTACAGTCTCACTCTGGCTGGACTGATTGCATTTTAAATTCAAACATTTTCCCAGAGAACTACAGATCGGTGCATGCAACTATAGGATTTAAGAAGATATAGCACACATTATCCAAGAATTCCAAGGTGCAAGGAGCCTTTATGAGATACAATCCTACATGAATTATTTAATGCATATTAATGAGCCTGGTTCATTAAAACAGTTGAGGTTCAATGTTGCTGACACATGACATGCTATATAAGGTTCTAATTTTTTATCTTTAATTGAATGTGCAGGAGAAAGGGTTAGGATTAAAAACATTTCCCGAACAGAGGGAAAGGAAGCTGGCATGGAGGAATTCCTGAACTGTTTGGAAACGAAGAGACATTGTCCTGATCGATGGAGCCGATTTGTGCATGCTTTAAAAGAAGCTGGTATGTAGAACAACAGTCTTATTACATTTACAGCTGTGAAATATTTGTAAGACGCATATATACAGATCGATATGTGATGTTTTCATTTCACATTTTAAGTGTTCAGTATGTATTGCATGGTAGTACGGTACATGTCTATCCTACTCCCCCAGCCAAGTAAGTGCAGGATCGATCATGCTTATTGTTTCCAAAGGTCAAAGTCATGGTGGCAAGATACAGACCGAACATTTGGGCTAGGGCTTAATCTTGACACGTTGGTATACATACGTGTACACCTTATAATGCCTAGTGGAGGATGTTTTCTGTTTTTCAATAAAGCATTTTTAAAATCATGAATTAGCACAAAAAGTACAGCGTAACTTTCATAAAATATAAATCCCACTAGTACTAAAATACATTTTCCTTCTCCAAAATCTATGGGCGTACAAGTATTAATGCCACACTGGTTTACAGTGTGCATTGATGTTATTAAAAAAAGGAAATATACATATACCATTTTCACAAGTTTGTTTTTTTAATGAGGTTCTTTAACATGTTTATTTCTCTTTTAGATTTTGATTATGTGTCGAAAGTCCTGGAGAAACGAGAAATCATTAACACCGAAATATTCACAACACAGACCCGTCTTATTGACATTTTTGCACACCAGATTTACAAAAAGTTAAAACCGAGTGATATTCTTCCTGAACTGTATGCAAGAAAAGTTCTGAATAAGGAATTTTATGATGCATGTGCACTTGAGGAGAGATACAATGGCGAATCTTCAGCGACCATCGTGCTGATAGATAATATATGGCGCTGTAAGAAGGACTGGTTCAACATCTTCTTGGATGTTCTGTGCAAGAATCAGTATGAAGAACTCGTGAGAGAGATTGACGACACATTTCTTGAGAGTAAGCAAAGTATTATGCTGTTTTAACAATATATGAGCGTGGAAATGCAGTTGAACTTAGATATCTCGAACACTGATATCTCGAATACCATGGTGATGTTGAACTGATTTGGAGGTCCCAACCACTTATTTTCTTAGTATTTTTACCCTCAATATCTCGAATTCACGGATATCTCAAACTTTTTTCTTGATCGTATTGAGTTCGAGATAACGAGGTTCGACTGTAAAAATTTTTATCGGGAGTTTGGATTGAAGGAAAATATGGAAATGCTGTTGTATGTATCTCCTCTATTCCACGTAAGATAAGTGTATATGTACATGCATACTCTCTATGAAACGGTTTCCTTTTGTGGTGTCAAATTTGAGAACTATTTTAAATTGCATGTTATAATTGGCAGAAAGACAACAAAAGTTTCTGGATGGCAAGGGTCACATGACTAGCTCGATGTTCAGTGTGGACAAGGCTTCCATGTCGGAGAAATCAGAGAAGTTCCAGAGGGAGGAGTCCGAGAAAAGCAGTAAAAACCCAAAGTCTGACCAACTGGAGAGGGAACTCTCACACAACTCAATATCTCCAAACAAAGAGGAGCAGGATAAAAACACGTCCATACAGGAAAACTATCTGTCTGGTAACTAGTCAATATCACAGGAAAACTCTCTGTCTGGTAACTAGTCAATATCTGTCTGG
>CAJDSM010003724.1:0-14461 GCA_903981925.1 Ostrea lurida
AATATTGAGAAATTCAAAAGGTCATGTATTTCTCTAATCAATCACTTTTGAGATTTTGTACACAGTGTTTGTTTGAATTAAACCAATTTAATTCTCTTCATGAGAGTTTGATCAAGACATTGTAGTTCTTCAACATATATAAACTTTTATTATGCAATGTCTGATTGTTTAACTATTGAAAGAATGCACGGTCGTCATTACTGTTTGGAGACATGCATTTAGAATCTGCAAAAATGTACCAATATGTTTTATGCCATCATGAACCGGAATTTAGATAGCTAGATGTTGGGCAGGTTTAAGAGATTGGCCCCAACTTTGAGTACATGTATTTGTTTTATATGATGTGATAGACTGAATAAGACATCTACATGTATATAGGTTAAAGGTCAGGATCACAAGAACATTTGCAATAACTTCAATATTTCAGATTTATAGATTTTTATTTATTGAACAGCGGATGTTGGCCAGGAAAGACACCTATAGATTTTAAGTCGACAAGGTCAAAGGTGAAGTTCATTATGATTATGAACCTACTGTGGGGCACTTGTTGACCTCACTAAACTTAAGAGCCTCTCTGTTTATGTAAAGTTCATGTCTGCATTTGCAGTATAAATTGGAATACATCTTCTTGTAGGATAAACTACCACTTTGGCCAGGGTTCTCCCTATGGTTTCCATGTTGTTAATGTCTGCCTCCACTCTCTGATGACTTTACTGTTCACATATGTCTGCCAGACAACCTTACGCTTGCCAGCCCAGTGTTGTCTGATTTCTGGTCTGCTGTTCGCTGTCCATCCCATTCACACAGAGGCGGTAAGTAATCTTACACTAGTCTGATATTATTTGATATCTGTTGTTCTGTTTGTTATTTGGTTGTGGCTGTTTTGTTTATTTGATCACAAACCCTACCACCGGCCTGTCTAGCGTTGTCTGATACGATCAGTACTGGTAATTTGTTCACACACCCTAACACCGGCTGGTCCAGTGTTGTTTGATATCGGGTTTCCCCCATGGTTTGTTATTTGATCACAAACCTACACCGGCCGGTTCCCAGCGTTGTCTGATAAAATCTGTTTTGTTTCTGTTTGTTATTATCACACAACCCTTAACACCCTGGCTGGTCCGTCGTTGTTTGAAATTGTTGTTCTGTTTATTATTTTGATCACACAACCCTACCCGGGCCGCTCCAGCGTGTCTGTATCTGTTGTTCTGTTGTTATGTGTGATCACCACAACCCTTACACCGGCCTGTCCAGCGTTGTCTATATCTGGTGTGTGTTCTGTTTGTTATTTGATCATACAAACCCTACACTGCCGGTCCAGCGTTGTCTGACATGCTTGTTGTTCTGTTGTTAATTTCTTCACCACAACTATATCCGAGCACTATCTAAGAATGTCACTAAAAACATTCCATCTTTATGAAGAAAATTGATTGGCATTGTGTATATTGTTAATTACATACCCTCTCGAGAATATTTCAACGCATATGAGACGTCACCATTGCCGATGAAGGGGCTGCAATTTAGGCTATGCTCAGCGCTTATGCCTTGAGAAGGGAAGGATCTTTATCATGCCACACCAGTGATAACATTGAGCCTCGGTTTTTGCGGTCTATCCGAATGACCACCCCATTTAGGTCGCCTGGCTTATGACAATTAATAATGGGTACTGAGATCCTATTCTAACCAGGTCCCCACGAGGATGAAATGAAATGAAAAATTTAGAATTCTGAAAGATATTACTGCAATGGATCACCTGAAAATACCAGGATGAAATGGAAGATATGTTTGAAAAAACAGAAGAAAGTAGAAGGTTATAATTACACAGCTTTGATTTACATTTAGCTTTTTTAAATGAATGCCACTGGTAAAATAAAAAGGTTTTCATAGATGTTCATCTCAATTGATAAGAAAATTCAATATAAATTTGCACTGTAAAATATGTAAACATTTAGTATTAATCATCTTTGACCTGGTATCTACTAGCAAACACAATCATATTGTAAACCTTGATTTAAAGTTTGCCAGCAAGAAATTAAAAATAAATAGTAGCAACAAAAAACAACATGTATCTTGAGATAAAAATTGTCATATGATAGGCTTTTCTTTCAGACGATACATTAAGAGGATATTCAATGTTTTGTTGTTGGATAGAAGAATTAAAATATTTCACGATGAGACAGGTTATTTTTTGATATTTTTCACGAGTGCGCAGGCACCGAGTGAAAACTATTGAAAAATCCTGTCTCACGAGTGAAATAATTCTCTATCTAACAACAAAAACATTTTTGAATTTTCTATTTATTACATTTTTCGTTCTGACTGCCCTATTGTCACGTGACTGACCTAATCGGTGACCTTTAGTTTCGGTGCTCTTAGGCTAGTTTTTCGGGTGTTGACTACATCATCTTCCTATTTACCGTATGCTTTGTAAAACATTACTGGAGTTCGTATTCAATATTTTTTTTCTATTAATGAAGCACAGAAGCGGTTAGTTTGGCAACGCTATGAACAGCAGCACCCCGAATTGAGCCATTTCTCATCACTTTTTTAGGCATACCTTGAATTCAATAAAAAGTATTTACCCAAAAGTCTTGTAATGTCTTCATTACAGCAGTATGAAAACGTCCGTATACAATCTGTATGTCTGCTCTTATATATTGTCACATGATACTGTATACGTCACCTGCAATTTAAACAAGTCACCGAAATAGGTGACGTCAACATGTCCGAGTTCAAATCTGACATGTGTTTTCATTACGACGATATATTCAAATAATGGATTAATAGATGGTCAGTTTTTGGATGCTGATAAGGAATTTAGTTGCCTTATAAGTAGGTACTTATGTTACTTTATTTCATCCAAGTAATTAATGAGAAATCACTGTTTACCACTAAGGTCACCGAAACTGGTCACGCGACGATTCTTCTTTTTTAGCGTCCCAAGCCCTTCTGTACATAAGACTATGCAATAAATTTTATGGAAATTGCGTACGCAAGGATTCGCATAGAACATATCAATAAAGCGAGAAATCGTCATTCGGTTATTATGTTAAATTTATTGATCATATCTGAAAACAAATCGATACATGTACATGGCATGCATGTACATTTGACTGAGTCATTGCGAATCTAGCCCCAAAACAATCACATAAGGGCCTAAAAGAATGTCGTGTACCAGGAGCCAAAACCTAAAATTAATTTGCGTGGGCTTTTGCTTGTAATTAAAGTTTTAAAACAACATTATCCCACTCGACCATAACTTTGATAAACATGCAACATTTGTCGCTAATTCGGCGAAACCCAACACAATTTGATAGATGTAAAACAAATCACAACATGTGTCGATCAATGCACGTGAAACGTCATCTATTACAGATGTGACGTCCTTTAGCTTTATGAATTCGATGGTGATCTTTAACATCCATAAAGTGAAAATTATATATTATTTTGGGATATCAAATTAGAAAACCAATAGAACAATTTATAATATAAACGTAACATCAAGGTAATCAGTTAGTATATCGGAAGATTATTGCGGCAAGTTAGACGCGGAAGTTTGTTATTTTACTCACTGTGGAATTAAGTAACACTTTTGATATTTTTTCACACTGGAAAAATAACAAATTTTACTCAACGATACATTTCAATATTGGCACTGCATAAAAATGTAATAAAACTGTTTCTTTTACTAAATTTTTCTCATAACAGAACAGTGTGTCATATTTAGTTTAGTGACTTATTTTCAATGCAGTTCAATTTGAATTCCGTTTTTGATGCCCACTTATAAAGATGTGGTTTTCCTAACCCAAGGTATCAGTTAGCAAAAATATCAATACCTCAGATCCATTAAGGGTGGATTCAACGCTGCACCGATGTTAATGTATTCCTTATGGGCATAAAATAGCCTGGGCCTTGATTATCACTATGTAATAATATGATTCCGCTATGTAAATCCCGGGCTTATCTATAATGAAAGTCCGCTTGATGAGTTCTTGATACCTAGTTAAATGCATTCATAAAATTATCTTTCTGTATAGGCCGGGACTCTCCTGAACCTTTTAGGGGAACTTGTGCCCATTCATTGTCAGATACCAATTGGCTTCCCTCACAACTCAATGCATCTTTTTGCTCAATCTTAAAATTTCCCTTTGAATGTATGCTTGACACCATAAACATGAGGGCATGGTGATGAAGAGTGAAATGTACCTTATTTATCATGCTAAGAAAATGAAAGAAAATCATGAATGGAAAATGCCGCATATTTTATCACATATATATTATTACAATATCAAAAAGCATCTAATTTGAAATTGAAGTCCATTTAGAATCCTGGTATATGTCTTCCGTGTGAAAGTTCACAAAGCTTTTGTTAAAATTTGCTCATTGATATGCATTTTAATTGCCCTTTGAATCAGAGGTTATAATGAAGCAATGATCATTGTTGCAGAAATGGAGCATGAAAAATGAAAAGTCTGATCAGGATTAAAAACTGCATAAAATTTCTCGTCATGGACCAGTTCCATTTGTAGACAGTTGGATAATTCTGTGTGTCGCATATATCCTGATTGTTATATCACTAGCACGATCTATTGAGGGATTTGTGCTCTGCCATCCTAAGTTACAAATTTTCCATGAAACTAAAACTTTTCTCAATCCCTATTTATCTGTCCATATGACTTCTTCAAAACCTCCATTGTAATGTCAAACTTGCATTTGTTCAAAATATCCATGAGGACTATAATGAGGACCAGGACTGGCTGCAATGTTTTACTTCAATTGTCATTAGCAAAATCTACAATCTCTTTGGACATAGAGATTCCTAATAAATACATCAGTATCTCGAACACTGATATCTGGATCAAATACCATGGCTATTTCCAACTGATTTGGAGGTCCCAACCACCTATTTTCTTAGTATTTTTACCCTTGATATCTTGAAACCAGGGATATCGAGAACTTTTTTCTTGGTCCCATCAAGTTTGAGATAATGAGTGACTGTAATTGTATTTTGTTCCCCACATGAGATAATTTTCTGACAGGATGTAGCAGAATGCAGACATGCTTATATATTTGTTTTTGTGACCAGAACAATATTGTAACACAAAGAGTAGCATTCATATCTTACCGGTAGTCCCACACTCCCTAATAAATGGCAAGTGGAGAGAGACTTGGGTAGATGGCTCTCAATTTCTGAATCTGAAAGATAATTAGGTCAAGGTCACTCAGTCTGTTACAAGTACATGTAATGTACTTCCTATAATGTACTCTACAAGGAGACGCTTTTGAAGTCATTGTTGTTCCCCAGGGTCTTCCAAAAGAAAGACTTGACGGCTCGCTTTTTAACATGAGAAAAACTTTATTTTCAAAATTTCCATACATTATCATAGATTTCTAGATGATAAAATCTATATTTCCACCCCTCAAAACTGTCATGTCAGCTAGAGAATAGTGATCTCCTCTAGGGATCAGAATGCCCTGGTGTTAATACCATTTTTACTTTTACAGATAAGACATGAAAGGAGATTCCCATTTTATGTAGGAAATACAAATTTATGATAATAGAAAGTAATGGAAAAGATTTTGAGTGTTATTGATAAATTAATATTCACAAGGAAGGTAATACAACTCTAAAAGTCTAAGTGATAATGTAAGGAATCAATGACAGTATTACTTTATAAGGCTTTGAAGGCCGTATACATACTGATGTATAATTATTCAATATTGCGTATCATTTAATAAATGTTTAAATATTCTATTTCAAGAATTTGTTCATTATTATTTTGATTATAAATTAGGGGTACAAAAATGTAAAGAAACATTGTATGATGAAAGCTTTGGAAAGAAATATAAGAGAAAAGATTCCAGGGAATGTACAACATATAAATTTGGAGTTGTTAGTATTTTCTGTTACCTGTATAACAGAGACATCCTAATATAATAGACTAATTGTGTAGCTGTCAGCCGGGTCGCTCCGTGGTCAGATATAGCGTCTAGTTAGTAAGCACCTGATAGAGATTCAGGGGCCGGGTTCGAATCCGTCTGCGTCCGTTGCACTTCTCTTCCTGTTACATTTTGTGCCGTAGACACCTCTGACTGCAGGTGAAAGTCTTGCCAGGGCAAAGAATGCTGGTTGGGTGAAAACATTTAGGGGGAGGAGTGTAGTGGTCAGCCGGGTTCTGATCTCGGTGGCCAGGCTAGCTCAGATGGTAGAGCAACCTAATAGAGATTCAGGGCCTCGGGTTGAATCCAGTCTGGCCGTTCATTTTCTCCTCCTGTTCAAATGATATGAAGTAAACTTACGTCCTCCTAAAAAAAATTTATAGAAAGCTGGGATAAGATTTGACTGTGATTGTAACAAAAATCATTTGCGGTCACCGTAGTCCTTGAGTACTAATGTGATCCTCTACTCAGTCACTGTGTTGATAGTGTATAAATCACAGCATGTACCAAGAATAGCAGTACATGTATTATTTTGTATGTAAGTATTTTAAAAATCTCTTGTGCACAGGTGTGGATAGCGTGGATCTACAGGTACACATGCCAGGGGTTCAACGACAAGACACAATAGTATTAAGTATTACATGCTAAAACTCTCTGTAGGGCTGTGACTTTGTGCCCTGGGTCATATTTACGTTTGTGACATTGTAACAATACACAGGAAAAATGAAATGATATTGAAACTATAGTGTTGAAGATTAGATTTTACATTTAAAATGTTTTCTGTGACACTAACGACTTCGTGTCTGGGGTCATGTTTACTTTTTAGATGATATACGTATTAGAAGAGAAATCCAAAGACCACTGTAATTCAATTTACAATGCTAGCTGTTTTAGGCAACAGGATAATCCTTCCTTAGACTGCTTGTTGTTGTCGCATTATTGATTCAGAATTATGATAACAAATACCTGCTTATGACAAAGTAAAGTTATCCATCTTTTACATTTAAGCCATGTTTTAATGTGGGATTTTCTTGCAATGTCTTGAAATTTTAACTGTAACTTCTTCAATCTCACAATTTAAGGTGAGAGGCCTATGGTCTGTATCATTCACCTGAAATTTATTTCTCCATATACTCCCACAAGCCTCGATTAATGGGGGACTCCGGTTAGAATACAGGTCCTCAGTACCCCTTGCTTGTCATTAGAGGCGACTAAATGGGGTGGTCCTTCATATGAGACCATGAAAACCAAAGTCCCGTGTCATAGCAGGTGTGGCATGATAAATATCCCTCCCTTACTTCTACATATAATCCCACAAGCCTCAATTAATGTCCCTTATTACCTTCGATTGAATAAACTTGTATAGTCATTATATAACAATCAAAGCAATCATGCATTTCTGGTTCTCCAAGGAAGATATTTTTTAAAATAAAACATTCCACTCTGTTTTCACAATTCATTATCTAAAGGAAATGCAGTTTTTTGCTTGAATAATCAGTACGGTAATCCCTCTACCCAAGAATACTATATATATTATATGTAATGTTTGGTTGAAATTGCCCCTGAGATTCATGAGAAAATGTTTGCACCAGTCAGACAAAACTTTATCATGAACTCATTATGTGAGCTAGATATACTTTAAAGGTGTTTGCTGTTATCAAGTGTTACATTATCCAGCATTGCAGTGATATTTGATAAAGACATTATTAAAGTTCTCTGAATATTGGCAAAATCTGAATTTTTACCAATGATTATTTATATTTTGTTATCCACTAGAAATGAAAGTCGCTTCATTATAAACAGTTAGTCAGTGTAAGTGTGTTTATTGTAACTGTGTTTTACTGTACGAAGCATTTACTTGTAGAAGAGTCAAATTAATCAGCCATTACAAACTTCATTATAGTCGTTAATCTTCTTTCAGGTGTCGGGGATAGTGGGAAGAGCAGACATCTTGGCTGCCATTTTCTTCCTGTTCTCGTTCATTGTCTACATCAGGTGGGTCATTTATTTTACAATCTGTCATGGCATGCACTTATTAGGTAACATCTTGAAAATGTCTCAGAATCAAAGACACCATAACTACTGTTCCCTGTTCTTTATTTTTATACCCCCCGCAAACGAAGGTTTGGGGGGTATATAAGGTTTCCAACCCTGTCTTGTCTGTCTTTGTCCGTTTCTGTTTTCTTTGTCCGGGAAAATATTTCTCGTTGTTTCCGGCAAACTGCCTCCTAAAACGACTTGTAGGATTTCAATAAAAATTGTGGAGTGTTAGAATATATAATGGAGATGTGCAATATTGTCAGGAATTTTTATTTTGGACAATTTTGTTTACAAAAGATTATGAAACGTTTTGGACTTAGGGCATTTTACACCCAAATACTATTATGCATCAGTGCGTTGTCGCGCCAAACTCCTCAAACGACTTACAGGATTTTTATGAAAACTTTGTGGAGTTGTTAGAATATATAATGGAGATGTGCATTTATGTCAGGAATTTTATTTTGGACAATTTTTTGTACAAGATATGAACGTTTTGGACTTAAGCATTTTTCACCAAAATACTTATTCATCAGTGCGTTGTCCGCAACTCCTCCTAAACGATTTGCAGGATTTTTATCAAACTTAGTTAAGTGTGAGAAATATATAATGGATGTGCATATTGTCAGGATTTTATTTTGGACAATTTTGTACAAGATATGAACGTTTTGGACTTAGGCATTTTTCACCAAAATACTTATGCATCAGTGCGTTGTCCGCAACTCCTCCTAATGACTTGCAGGATTTTTAGAAACTTTGTGGTAGTGTTAGAATATATAATGGAGATGTCATATGTCAGGAATTTGTTTTGGACAATTTTTGTAGAAGATTAGAACGTTTTTGACTTAGGCATTTTTCACCAATATACCTATGCATCAGTGCGTTGTCCGCAACTCCTCCTAAACGACTTGCAGGATTATTATGAAACTTTGTTGAGTGTTACATATATAATGGAGATGTGCATATTGTCAGGAATTTTTTTTGGACAATTTTTGTACAAGATATTGAACGTTTGGACTTAGGCATTTTTCACCAAATATACCTACGCATCAGTGCGTTGTCCGCAAACTCCTCCTAACGACTTTGCGAGGATTTTTATGAAACTTTTGTGGAGTTTGTTTCACCAATGTATCATAGGCATCGTCCACAACTCCTCCTAAAGAACAATATACTATATTAGCCCATTGATAGACAACTTCTGTTAATCTGATGAAAAATCTTTTTTTTGTTCATTATGTAGTGTGCCCCGTGGGGTATTATCCGATAGGACAGTTCTAGTTATGCCAGATGAACAGTGAAGAAGGAAAATGGGGGGGGGGTTTGGGTGCGGGGGTTCCTTTGGGGTTTTTTGGACGTGTAACGATGTTCTAACTTATAATACAAAACAGAGACTTTGTGATTTTTGAACTAAGGTCAAACTCGAGCTTTCTGGGGGGCGGACGAGTCAAGTCATGTATCAAGGTGAAGGAAATTTGCCACAATTGGATTTGGCAAATGCAGGGCATATTTGTTATGGAAAATACATTGGAATATTCTCGTATCATTCAAAACTTTTTTTTATTTTAATGTTAAACAGCCATATTGACTTGGTTATACTTCATGTAAACTTATCAGAACATGAAAAGTTGTCAGTGTGGCGTCTCACCTTACAGAATTTATTCAGTTTTATGATGTAACTTATTAGAGGTAGGAGCACGGGCATTAAATCATACAAAATGACAAAGGCGTGCCCGTGTTTGGATCTGATAAGCGATGTGATAACCGATTGATTACTTCTTGCACCATTCACCTCGATCTGCACGTATTGTTCAGGTCATACTTCATTTAATGGATCACAATTAACTGATATATTGCACTTGTACATGAACCTGTTTGGTTTTAAATTTAGAATTTTTGATTTAGATATAGTAGTCGGTATGGGTGATGAAACGGGTACAAAAAAATGTTTATACAAAAGAATAAAAAAGGAAATACCAGTATTCGGGTAAAGGAAAGAGGGAAGGACTAGAATGAATTTACAAGCAATGCCTGCTGCCCAATCCCATTCACTTAGATTAATTTTATGAATGAATAATTTGTTTAATCTGTATGAAATAATTATACTATTAGGTTATAGACTTTAGTAGGGAAATATGACAACCGAGTTTTGGCGTGTAGACGGACCGAGCTTGTAGGGCTGGTTTCGACAAAAAATGAGGTCGTCATATTGTCCATACAAAAGTCTATAACCTTTTTATTATTATACTTTCAATTCATTTAAAAACTAACAATAATTTTATTTTTAACACTTTTTTCAAGTGGTTAACAGACTAAGAGATGAAAAAACATGAA
Source organism: Ostrea lurida (assembly GCA_903981925.1). Classification (NCBI taxonomy): domain Eukaryota; kingdom Metazoa; phylum Mollusca; class Bivalvia; order Ostreida; family Ostreidae; genus Ostrea; species Ostrea lurida. Next base: position 10,309 of record CAJDSM010003724.1, read on the forward strand.
AAAATTTGAAACTAAAAAGTTGTTGACATTTAACTGGAACGTCAAGAAACGTGCTCTATTTATGACATCATAATCAATTTCCCACTTTTGTACAATTATGACATCAGCTTGCGAGCACAAAAGTTTCTGGGCTTATATCATGTGGTATTGGCCCGCAAAACTTCTAAAGGAAAAGAGGAGATAAAATTGAAGTATAATAATTACATGTATAAACACTTCAGATACAATAATGGTCATAGTAAAATGAATGGTCACCAGAATGCACATCTTCCTAGCTAAGGGTTTTCGGTCCACTCCGTTCCCGGAGCTAGCGAAGATGCAGATGCAAAACAAAATTAAAGGGCAATCAAGTTAATGGAAACTGACCTTCTCAGTGTTAATGCTGGATTGTGGATTCAGTTAGTACCCAGACATTCACTTAGGCAATTCGGCCCAACAAAATTTTGTATGATTTATTTGGGGGTGGGGTTGAGATATATATATATTTTTTTGTGTCCATATCACTCTGATTTCTGTTATTCAGTTGTATTCTCTACAATGTGTTTCACCTGTGTCTTATAAACATAGATCAAATTATTTATTCAAGTTTTAAAAACAGTCTGCCATTATGATAATGTATATCTCCTTAACCATGGCAATATGATTAGTGAGTTTGAGGCCAGCAATGTGATAAGTGAGTTTGGGTCGGCAATATGATTTATTGAGTTTGAGCCAGTAATTGATTAGTGAGTTAGGGTTGCAATATGATTAATGAGTTTGGCTGGTATATGATTAGTGAGTTTGGGCCGGCAATATGAATAGTGAGTTTGGGCCGGCAATATGATTAGGAATTTGAAGTCGGCCAATATGATTAGTGAGTTGGGTCGGCATATTGATAGTGAGTTTGGTTGGAATATTTAGTGAGTTTGGGTCGGCAATATGATTAGTAGTTTGAGCCAGCATATGATTAGTGAGTTTGGACTGGCACATATGATTAGTGAGTTTGGGTCGGCAATATGATTAGTGAGTTTGAGCCAGCAATATGATTAGTGAGTTTGGACGGCAATGATATTTAGTGAGTTTGGGTCGGCAATATGATTAGTGAGTTTGAGCCAGCAATGATTAGTGAGTTTGAGCCAAATTGCAATAGATTAGTGATTTAGGCCAGCAATACAATTAATGAGTTTTGGCTGAATTGTCACAAATTTTGGGCTGAGTTTTTGATAAATTTGATTGGATATCCATATTTTATTAGATGAAGGGAAAAAAACTAAAAAAATTATTTTAACTTAGCTGCTTGATAACCCATAGCTTTTGTATAATGATGATGATTTTCTTAGGTTTTTCAAAAAAGTTTACCGTAATAGGACAGATATTTATTGTAACTAAGTTTATGATGAAATTCTTGAACACAAGAAATTGAGTAAAACTCGAGCATGCTGTTTTATTCTTTGGTGTATATTCTTTTATCTATTTCCACAGACAATGACATGTTCTTTCAGCCTTTTTGTTGCCCATTTCATCATTGGGAAGTGGTTGATGAATGAGTGTCTCTCTGTGTACCACTGTCACTGAATTTGAAAGCATGCTGATGTGCATTAGCTGACTCTAGTCTTTAAAATGAATGATTAAGTTCCACTAAATGTTTCATATGATATTTTATGTTAGTCATCAACTTCATTTATGCAACGACACCAATCTTGTGCATACAAACCTAACAAATGATCATGCAAATTTGAATGATCATGCAAATTTGAATTTGAAATGAAGAAGCAAAAGAAAAGATATCTTATTTCAAGTTATTGGAATAGAATTAGGACGAGGAGGTATTGTGATCATTATTTCGATATATAATATAGAAATTAATATTAGTTAATTATTCATTTATTTAAGTGAAGATCAAATTAACACTTTTACATGTGTTCATAATTTTAAGGAGTTTGGAGCCGACTGGCCATGGTTAAAACAAGCACCTGTCACCAAATACTGTCCCTGATGGCCCTTTCTGTGTCCATGGCAACGCGTCTCCATGCTGTGTAAGGAGCAAGGAATTTATGTCTGCCCTCTGCTTCCTGTATGATGCTGTTTGTTGCAGCAGACTACATCATCACTATAGGTATACGAAAGATAGATTTATTGCAGGATCACCAGTGTTAGATCATTGTCCTTAATTTGGTCAGATGGTCACTCAAAAGTGGCCTGAATCGTTGGTAACTATGGACATGTTCAAGTGGTCAGTCATAAAACATCCATATCAATGAACGTTCTCAGAATACAGAGTATTGAAAGTAGGCAAAAAATGCATGCTCAAATGAGCAACACAATTTGATTGATTGAAGATGGAACTCAACTTTGCATGTTTTTTTCCCCCAGATCCTGGCATAAAATAAAACCTTTTGTCATCAGATTCATCTTTTTGTCAGCAGTGGTAAGTATTAAAATCGTATCCTGTGTATAATGATATATGATGCATAAGAAGTAAAGCATGCAATGATCGAAAAATATAGACTGATTGATCCATATTATTCCAGGGAGTTTTGCTCGTGTCACTCCGGCTGTGGGTCATGGGAGGAATGCTTCCCAAATTTCTACATCAGGACAACCCAGCTTCATTTTCATCCTCGTTCTTCATCAGGTACGTTGTTTTCACGGCAACACGAAGAATTCATAGACTGTGACAAAGTACAGACATTGCTAGCATAATTTTCCTTTTTTTGCTAGTACATGTATAATTTTCCTTTTTTCCTAAAGACTGAAGAGAGCAATCAGAAAACAATTTGACTTGCAAATGACCTGTTTTCTTGAAATTAATTTGCACAGTAGGTTAACTTTTCACACCTGGCTCACTGTTGTGCATTAGGTGTTTTGATTGTGCTTTGAACTTGTATATACATGAAACGTCATCCTTAACACAAATACACATGGTGCAAAGGTCCCAGATATTTTGTTCTAAAACTTTTAACACATCGCCTTTGATTTTTTTTCCGTATAGTGTGGTTTTTAGTTTTACATTGACATAAAGCAAAAGAGCAATAAATTGAAATGTTCCTACGATGGTTTATCTAGATTAAAAATGCTAATATTATGCAAATTTTTTGACAGATTGGCAAGAGTTTAATTCCGTGTTTCTATAACATCTGTCAGTTTGTTTTTGCCCCAATAAAACAGCACAGTATGTTGCAGAATTTAAATGTAAAATAAACAATTAAGATATCCAAATGCTGATTTCGCTGTAATTGAAAAATTAAATTTTGAAATTTTAGTATAAGATCTCCGCTGTTTGTCAATTTTCTTCTAAACACAGGCGTTCTCAAGGTCTAGACATCTCTTGCTGTTTTTAATATAAGTGGAGAAATGTTAGCCGAGGATTGCTATCAGAGAGAGCAGTCATTCATTTAGCTGGCACTGTCTGTATAATCATATACTGAGAGTAATAAATAATCGTTAAATGGAGACGTGCTAGTGGAACGAAGAGAGAAAACTTATTTTTGATCAAATGGACTGAGTAAAAAGGGTCATTGTAATGAATCAAATTAACTGATAGAACCTTGTTTGTTAGATGTTACCTTTTACCCTTGTTTACTAGATGTTACTTTATTGATAGCCAATGGTGATTTTGGTCCAGAGATATCAATAAGTATTATTGATGTGAGATATATATAGACAAATTTCATTGTTACTTTTTACCCGAGATGATGGTTCAAGCAAACTTCTCTAATTTAGTTTTGCCTTGCATCTGCACATGTACATCTGTCCATCTGTCTGTCTGTGCATTTTTGTGACAATGAAATTGCAAATAGCATGTTGTAATGCGTGATGTAGTGTCACAATGTGTCAAAAAATCGGGCATCACAGAATGTAGTGGGAAATTTGGAGTCACATTTTGGTTGATAGTTTAAATAATGACTGATGTAGTTTCTGCAAAGGAAAACAGCCGTGCTTATATCGCTTCATAGAAATATACGGGAAGAATGATATGTTATTGGATATAGCAATAGGAATTAATTGTCTTCCTCTATTTACTTACCCCGCATTCATAATATTTAAGGAATGAAGCTTATTTTGACCTATGTTATACGATATATTAATCTAACTTGGTACAGTTTACGCTAAATATAATCCGCAAACGATATAATCTAACCTAGTTGGTGCAGTTTACGCTTTATAATCCGCG
>CAJDSM010003725.1:0-15389 GCA_903981925.1 Ostrea lurida
CAGGAACCGGGACATTTGTTTTCTCTGATTTAGTCGGGAATTAAAGGTTTCATCTGGAGCCATTTCTTATAGTGGTCCCTCCGTGATTGCCTTCTCTGGGAAATCAAGGGTTCTGTAATTGCCCATACTTAACAGGTCGTCCATTGTTTCTGTTCTAACAAGATTGTTTATATTTGTTTCTATATATGGGATAACTTGACAATGAGATTCACGACTTTTGACAAAGTATTATGGGGTTTGAGGGTTGTTATATTGATAACTATAAAACAATTGATAAGAACAGATAATAAACAAAATTTTTGGACTGGGTTTGAGGGTATCATCAATTTTGTGATCCTGAGGGACGAAAGTTGCCCAATTTTCTCACAAGACGACAATGCTTTGGTCCTGACGGGGGCTCGGTGAATTGATAATGCCTCTAACTTCCAGCGACAATTTACACAGATGCAGCTTGCTAGGAATCAATTGACTCAATTAGCGAAAAGAAACATGGCTTGTTTTCCCTCATTTTGTGTGCCTAGCCCTGGTATGATTTTCTGATGAGGGGGATAAGTGGAATTTGGCCTGTCCCGTCTATCCACAGAAAGTATTTACAATTGGGTTCAGATACAATGTCGAATTTATAACTTTCTCAATGGATTTCGAGGGCTTTAAAAGCTGTTTTAACACGTGTATTCCTTATCGATACAAGCCCTTTCCATGTAGAAGCAAATTCGTTGACCGTTGAATCTTTGACCTTACTTTTCCAAAACTTTAACAAATTGACTATAATTTTTGAATGGTAAGTATAGCTATCCAGCCCAGGCTATCTCAATGTATTTCAAGTGTGTATTCCTTCATGACATTTAGCCCGCTCTCCAAATGATGGTAGCACAAACTTGTTGACCTCGCTGACTTGAACTGCTGACATTGGCAATAAAAGTTTTGGCCTTTGAATGGTAAGTGATAGGGGCTTTCATATTTCACACGTGTACTTCTTGAGACAAATTTAAATTTGCCCCTTCCATTGGTAGTGCTATCCGGGGGCATCGATTTTCCAATAAGATTGCCAAATGTGAATGGTTATACCAATTGAAAAATCGCTGTAAATTTGGAATGTGCTAATTAAACTATAATTATAGAGTCACTTGCAGTAGGTGATAGTGAACAATAGGACTATGATATTAGAACAATATCTCTGCATTATGACAATAAAATGTCCTTGTGACATCACAAAAACAGTTATTGTCTGCTATTGTGAAATAAGAAATGAATCTTCTATTTTTTCGGGTGATGCAGGTATCACCGAATTTTAGACAGTAAAACTCATCAATGCGCAAAGCGCATTGATGAAAAGTTTTACCGTCTAAAATCTCAGTGATAACCTGCATATCACCTGAAAAAATATAAGATTTATTTCTTATCATTTAATTTTATATTACAACAACAAAATAATGTTCATTAGACTTTACTTGTTGTTCAGGTATGTGATCGAAAAATCACCTCAATTCTTAAAAGTTGTTCTAACCAATGAGAATCGGCGCTAGGTGATCACGTGAAATAAAATTAAATGATATGACGTATTTCAATCAAGGTCAATAAAAAGTCCTCAGGCAGACTTTAATGTGGAGAATTCTGTTGTCAATTTTAGATATTATTTGCCAAGATTTACTAGTGTTGATGGAGTTTGATGCTAGATATGTTATAAACCGTGCCAAATATAAGTAGCTCACTAATTATCCTGTCAAATTGTGAATAAAGCTTATTATTATAGTAGTTTTCAGAGAGGGAAAAAAAAATTCCAAGAAATTCAGATCTTTCAGTGTTCCAGAAGAAAATTAGTTCCAATAATTTTATCTTGATTCTAGAGGGCACCAAGTGCACAAACACTGCTGAGTGCATAATGACTAGGCTTATATTTAAACGTGATGCTTGTTCGGATTGTCCCAACGTTGTATGCAGTCAACAAAGGACTTGGAATCGAAAAATACCAAGTTTACTCGGACCCTCAATCCTTTCCTTTGGCAAACAGTGAGTCATATTACCTCATGTGGCATGGCACTTGCTGTCCCCATGCAGCCACTGTTTTACAGTATCACATACAGTAAAAGGAATTAAAACCCAGTACCTTCTGTAATAAAGTGTATAGTTACTTATGAAATAATTACATCTGATCAGAGAGACATCAGTTCATTTAGGGGGGGGGGGGGGGGGTTGTGCTTTTAAATTATTCATTATTATACAGATCATTCAGGGATAAGCGTTGAAAGACAAATATTAGGGTTCGATTCGACCCTCAGATATGCTTTTTTAAAAGCAAATCAAATTCCTCTTTCCAATAGTACTAATATATGTGTTCAAAAAGCAGCTGTTCATCGAAATATATATTCATTACTATACATCTTGTTTTGATGCCTGAACTATTGATGAAAAAGTATATGCCTTTTAGATATTGCTATTGCCTTTAGTATTTTTATTTCCACAAACAGCCAATCCAAATCAGAGGATAATTAAGTATCATTCAATATAGATCAATAATGGTAGAAAAAATTAAGGCATATACCTGGTGCTTGCATAGATGTTTTTAAATCCAAAACATATTGCAAGCACTATTATGCCTAATTAGCAGAGTTTTTCAGTGCAATTAATTTATCAATAAAGTAATTCATTTATGGCATCAATTTACAATTAAATATTACGAGAAAGTTATATATAATACGTGTCTTACAAACTTAAGGTTTTCTCCTTACAGGCATTGGAATTTGAAAATATTTATCAAATATATTTCTATGTCTCAAGGAATTGACACAAGTAATATTTTATCACAATTTCCCATTCGCAAACTTCAATGTCCTTATCTTCTATTATAGATCTACTTTCACACAACAATAGATTCCTTGACTTCCTAATTTTTCAATCAATTTATTATTATACCAATTAATCAATGATCCGAATCTTCATACTGTAAAATTCCCAGAGTGTGATCCGACTTTCCGATCACCACACTGTTATTTTCTGAATCCGTATCGCCACTCTCTTAAACTGATGACGTCACAATGCATGTCAAATATGCAACGTTTGTGGAAAATATTGACATCCTTCATAAACAAAACTGCATGTACACAACAAATAATTCACCGTATGTTTGTGTTTTTGATATACATGTATTTGGAACACATTTATCTTATAAATGTTGATTTTAAGATAGGTATGGGGGTATATATATAATAAATTTATCATTGCTACAATAACTTGATCCGAAGAGTTGGATCACGTTTCGTGACAGTCATGGATCATCAGCTTTGCGTCTCATGTGATTCTGATGATCCGCGCTTGTCAACTCAACTGTGGTCCAACTCTTCGGATCAAGTTACATGTATTGTAGTAATGTATATAGTATAGATCATAGAATTGTCCTATATTGTACAAGTGTGACTACTAGCTTGTTCTGTCCAAACATCATAGAATTGTGCTCATATTGTATGTGACTATGTTCTGTCCAAAATCACATGGTTGTCCTTGTGTATTGTTGTAAAATGACTCATTGCTTCTCTCTCTCTCTCTCTCTTGGATACCTGCACCAATAAGAAATCGGAACATCTGTTAGTATTATCTGATATGTACACAAATTGTTATTTATGATGTTCTTGCAAGTCTCTTAATCAATTGAATGAGTCAGAGGGTTATTTTTTATTATTGTGTGTATGCATTTTATAATTGGGAGAAAAAAAAAGCTTCAAAAACTATAATCCTCCTTGTATAAACAATAGACCAAAGTCTGTTTGCACAATGTCACTCCTGAAATATTGCATGGCAGTTATAAACACTAAATACCATATCATCAATGGGTGTGGCTGCAGTTTAGTTGATTCCACAGAGCTATAAATTTGTAAAGACGGCCATCAAAATTAATCTTAGATCTTCCGACTCGTACACCCGCTTTTTGCGAAATGGTCACATGTCAGCCCGGGGGGGGGGGGGGGGATTAAAGAATCGAGAGGAAATCTCAGATTACAAATTACGTATTGAGGTGTATTGTTGGGTAAAAACTGGAGCTTGATTAACCAGACATATGTTAGTTCTAGGCATTAAATTAAATGCTAATTGTTTTAAACATGCTAAAAACTGGTATTCTCAAATCATCTGTAATGGCTGAACTATCTATAAGGTTTTTTGATGTCAATCAACCTCCCAGCTTTATATGCATGCAGTCACTGAAATCTGCTGTTTAATTCAGTATGTATGTACAGGACAACACATTTTCAGTCAATTAGACAAGATGTTTTATGCTCCACTGATAATTAAAAAAAATGTTTACATCCTATCAAGCTATAGCTGAATATTGTCACAAATGGTTCTCGGGGAGGTACGTAGCAATGGGGTTCTTTAATGTGCTGGGATTTCTATCCAAAAGACCCACACTATATATAACTCTAATAGCATTCAGAAAAGGAGCAGGTCGTTTACCTATTTTCATGCCATTTGATTCTCATTGAGTGAGTACAGTGTGATTATACTGTTTTATTTCTCCGTATGAATGATTGATTTTATATTGTTTAATGTCTCGCTTGAGAATTTTGTCACATAATATGGAGAATAACCATTGCGCGGTGAAGGGCTGTAAAATTTAGGCCTATAATGCTCGGCACTCATGACCTTTGAGCAGGGAGATATTTTATCGTGCCACACCTTGCTGTGACAGTCTCGGTTTTTCCGGTCTCATCTGAATGACCGCCCCATTCAGTCGCTCTTTACAACAAGCAAGGGGTACTGAGACCTATTCTGCATGCCCAGATCCCCACGGGCTTTATTGAAGTGTAGCTATACTCACTGCAGCCCTGACGGTGAAATTTGCTCTACACTGCTATTTTATAGGAATGTAATTTTTATAATACATATAAATAAATGTTTCTGTCGCAGGTATTCAGCTTGTTGACTCGACACCTTTTTTATTCAATACACAATATGCTTGATACATTGATTGATAAAAGAAAAAAAGATGAAAGAGATTGAATATGACTAGATTTGTGCGCCAGTATCAGGAAATGGTCATGTAATTGTCAGTTGGCAGCTAGTGTAGGAACTGACGTTAATGGACATTTCATTAAAACAATACCCAGGACCTTGCAGTATAGCATTTTTAATGTGTGTTAAATTTCACTTATTGTAGAAGTATAAATCCTCTATAATATTTGGTGATGTCATCATGTTGGGGGGGGGGGGTCAGGGGAGGGGAGGAGGGGCTCACATCTTTTCTGCAAGTATAAAAGATAAAGAGACGTCTGCTAGATTGATAAGCAGATTGAGTGATCAAAGATGTGCAACAGATATAGGTCAAATCAAAAATCAATCACCAGTGACCTTGGACATTACAATGATTTACAAGCACTTCTTTATTGTCAGCTGGATCAGGGGGTGCCATTCATCAATATATCAACTCTTACTGCAAGCCAGTTTTTCCTTCCTTTCTTTTTTTTTTTAATTCAATCTTTCATTATATATGTATATAATTTCAGTTATGAGCATAATCTACTGAATTTCTGACTTTTGGTAAGCATGACCAGGGAAAATCCTTACGATATTGTTCTGTCAGATGATGTGCTCTGTAATTCATGAATGATGTGGCAAAAAAAATCTCAGCGGGAAATTAGGGGGAAAATACGTGAATGATATCGGAGACATCAATGTTTTGGCTACACGGATATTATATTGATGTTTTCTGGCCGGTTTACCATTCTCAGAACTTTATTAAAAGGTACTTTGTTGTCAGTGATAAGTTGTATAATGGCATTGTTTTTCCATTCAGCATATTGATTTTTGTTTTGAAAGGGTGCAATTCAGAGAACGGAAAGAATTCGTTTGGTCCTTCACATAGGTCTGTAATTGGTCAGTTCTGAGGTCTGATTTAATGGACAAATTTTGTATGTCTTAATTTCCCCTAATGAACAGAATTCTTTTTATTCAATAATCATACAGCTACAATGGATCATCAATGCATGATTTCATCACATGATGCTTATTTTTTTAATAACTTTTTCATTGATGTATTTTGTAGAACAATGTTCAAAGGACTCTCTTCACAACACCAGAGGGCACTGAGGAAGATGAAGAGGATGAATGCAAGGAGAATATCCGTCCCCTAGCCACCCAACCCCCACCTGTTAATTTGGACAGGGTAACACAGTCCAGTTGTAGTGGTCAAGCCAAGCCCCTCACACCAAGCAATGGACAACAGACTACTGAGACTAATTTGGTCCAGGCATTGACCAGTGATATAACTGACCATAAAGACAATAGTGTAACTCACACAGATAGTGGGGACTTGAGAACACAGAACTCCGGTGGCAATATTTATGGACTTGCGTCTTATTTGAGCTATGACAGAAAGGTCGGTGGGGAAGCTCAGGGCTCTGCCAGCAGAACGGATGAAACTGTTTACAAAAGAGGACTTTTTCCTACTACTGCTGATAAAGCAAATTGTCACGATGATTCACCCCGTGTTTCTGAAGATGTTTTACCAATATCTGGAGATCGGAGCTGCAACAGAGGAGAGGAGGTGACTCATACTTCCCCTGAACAACTGCAAGCCCACAGTCGCCAGGCTGCGGGAGACACTGAACGCTATAGTAACTCAACAACGGCTACCTGTTTACAACGGAAAGGACCAGAACCTGAAAATCAAGAGCCCGCCTTCTCGCGACAATTGCAGCATCGGTCCTTTCAAGGATTGCCAAATTCAGGGGACTCTCATGCATGTAGTCTGCAAAATTTACCTGGAAATGTAGATGAGAGTTCTTATATTAGATATCCAAGTATTGTTGGGAAGCTTGAGCATTTGCAGTTAGGAAATGTTCAAGTAATTTCAAATGATTCATTAGAAAGGAAAAGCAAGGAAACTTATATAGAGGATGGACATTTCAGAGACAATAGCCCAATACTGGGGCAGGCTGTCAGGCTCTGCACGTCTGCTGCAACTGACGATTTCAATGTTTTGGTAATCAAAGAAAATCAACCGATTTCAAGTAGATTTACTAACCCAATCAAAGATGGCACAAAACATGGAAAAAATTATGTTTTTGTTCAAAATCAAGCACAACATGAAGGCCATAATTTTGCTTCTGAAACTGGAAAACTTAGCCATTGTACAAATGATCTTGTAACCAAACACCCATACCATGCGAGTGATGTCATCTTACGCCAGGAACAAGTTACTAGACCTTTTCCTGCCAATGCATCAAATTTAGGGGATCTGCACCAAAGGGAATCATGTGATCGAAGAAAATTTTTAATTTCTAAGGTAGGTTGAGAAGAAAAGTCAGTTTTGTAAATGTAGACTCCTCATGTTCAATTTTTGCAAGATTTTCCATTGATCACAAATTATGTCATGAAATTATTTTTTTTTCTACTTTCATTTTACGATAACGTGTTGCTATATTGAATATTTTGAATTTTTGCAATTTGACACTTGGAGATCATCTCATATTCTGTTTGGAATTTGAATGAAGTGTTAATTTAATATTTCCATCATTTACTCTCATTCTGCTCAGTGTTTGAGTATAGTCAAATGAATTCAAAATCAATTTAATACCGGTATTAGATTCTGATGGATTTGAAACAGGAACTTGCTTGATTTGAAACTTATTTCAATATTCAGTATGATAGCTGAGCTTTCTTAATTCCAGTATCAATAAAATAGGCAACAAATTTCATTTTTCAACAGACAAAAATTATACCTGTAGTAATTAAACATTAGATTTTAATGGTTGAACTGTAATTTTAAAAAAAAACTTTAAGAAAGTTTGATGAAATATTCTTTGACATATACATCCCATGTTTACTAACTAGTATAAGTGTGCTAGATTTTGAGATGTATGTATGATATCTATCATCGTAGCAAACCACCAATTATTTTTTCATTCTGTGATTTGATTTGAACATATTTTATTGTATATACCAACATATACAAAAGGTTCGAACACAAGTTCTAACAACTTACGAGGTTCTCACCTTGAATATAGACTGAATACAATTGTATTAATAATATATGATAAGTCACACTAAATTATAAAGTTGATAAATCAAGTAAATCTATTTGACATACATATAGAGTTTTGAACTGCAGAAAAAATTTTTGCAGTTAATATCATAACGTAAGTTTCCATGTCCCCAAAGTAAAGTATTTGTGTCTATAATAGATAACTCGTCTAAAGCAAACAATTTGATTCTATTTCACAAACATTTGTGATATAGTATATACCAATGAAACAATATAACCCTTGGTTTGTGGTGATGAATATCTGTAAGTGTCCTAAAAAAAAAAAATTATGCTACAGTTCAAAAATAGTTTGAAATTTATATAATTAGGTGTGGGAAAATTCAATACAGCTCTTCAAATTAACTTAATAAATAGTGGAGGGAAAATGGTTCACACATTGCATGGCACTATCAGTTATTTTCAGTTGATGATTTGCCTGATAAAAATGTGGTCTGATCAATATTTATCTAAATTATTTGTTTGTGATAACGAGATCTACTCCTGATTGGAAAATGAAAAAATTGAGTTAATAAGAATTTCAGTTTGATGAACTAGGTGGCCTTTATAGATATATAAACTTTGAAATATAGGAGCCATTTACAGCAAAAAGGACCATTAAGTAAAGTTCAATAGTGCTAAACTATGAACTCTGGGAAAGCATCAGAGATCTATTAATTGTAATTAAGATATTACAGCCAATCAAAGGTGACAATTAACTTACAGATTATTCTCAATCATGATAACTTTATTTAAGAGTTAATATGCATCTTATTGAGTAAGATAAGGGCCTTCTTTGCTAACTCTTAATTTTGAAACAAAAGCAATATGATTGTCAATTTTGGAAGACAAATTAAGAACATATCGTAATAGCAAAAAATCCTATTTAAATGCAAAAATTGTATTTTCAAAATTAATGCAAAAATTGCATTTCACTTTTATTCTTTCTTTTTTTTTTTTTCATCATGATAATGATGTAGAACCAGAATTACTGCATCTAAATATGATGATTTGTTGTCATTTTCAATATTCTCAAAAGTACGTACTATACATTTTTAGAAATACTTTTTTTTCATTACACGAGGATTATATAAACCGCAGTCCTACTTCACCAAGCTGTCGTATTCTGCTGGAATTCCCACATCTTAAAATAGGCGCACTATTTTTATCAAGATTCATACACGCAGTGTTCACAACTGCGGTGCATTCATGAGGAAATGGATGTCATTACAAATTTGTAAAGACATCGAAGGCAAAAACATATTAGAAATGTCAATATGAGCGTATATGAACTAGCTGCTATACTTCATGCTGACATATTTCACGAAGCATATTTAATTTAGCGCTTGATGCCAGCATTAAGCAGTGCGGTTCAAATTCATTTCATAACACACAGTTGAACTTCAATATCTCGAACTCTGATATCCTTGACTACCATGGTTATGTCAAACTTATTTGGAGGTCCCAACCTCCTATTTTCTTAGTATTTTACCCTTGATATCTCGAATTCATGGATATCTCGAACTTTGTTCTTGGTCCCTTCGAGTTCGAAATAACGAGGTTCAACTGTATATGATTACTTTCTACTTTCATTTTTGTCAGAATTACCAGCCATTGAAATAGACGTACTATATATTCATTCGTATTCATACGCGCATTATTGACAACTGCAACACATGCATTCATGAGGAAATGGATATCAGTGCAATTAGCTGAAATATCACGACAAATACATTGTGTAAACTGACTGTTTTCATGCAGTTTTCTCCTGGAAATCATCAAGCACAGACTTTGAATTTAGGCCATAAATTAATCTTTCCAATACACATCTAACATAATATGATTCTCAGGAAGATCTGGTTGAGCAATCTGCTAAATTTCTTAAAAGATTGAGAAATTGACAATGTGTATATTTTTTTTTTACTATGCACTCCAGTTAACTAAATTTGACTAGAATTTAGAAATTACACTTTTGATGCTATATTTATGTAACTGTAAATATCTGAGACGAATTGAGGTTTTGACATCTTATGGGGGCTCCTAGAAAGATGTACTTATTTCCATCATAAGTAATCAGAGATGCAATTAGCCGAGTTTTCATTAATTAATTCTTGAGTAAAGAGGAGTAGAAGTTCGGAGGAAAACAGACTTATTGAACACACTCGCACAAAAAAAAAAAAAAAGAAGGCCCAGTAGAGTTTCTTGACATTTTCATGAAGAGATAACAGTCCAAACCACAAGAATTTCATAACGATGGTGTGGAGTGCAATTCTAAGTGATGCAAAACACACAAACCTATGACAGATACACGCTCAGTCGGCGACTGTCAATCAAACGGCAGCTGGGGCAAATATTTCCTAGTTTTAGGAGTCGATGTCAGTGCAGCATGAATGTTTTATGAATTATTGCTTAGTTGTAACGACCGATGAGGGTGAAAGTTTGATTTTCTGTAAAATCCAAGAAAAGATGAAACAGAGTCGTGTATTGTTGTGTATCGAGCTCTGCATTCAGTAAGTATGTGATTTAGATAGTAGGATGCACTGTGCGTATTATGCTATTCTGTGTTCCGTTTAATGATCATCAATGCTATAAGTTTTTTTCCACCTTGTTTAACAAAGATGTGGAGAGGATTTGTCAAATTTATCACTGCCCATCACTCAATTTATTACCAAAAAAATGTTATATAATTTTGTATTGATATATATTATCTTAAAAATCGACATTCTAAATTCAAAATCCAAAATTCGAATTCAATATCTCGAAATCAAGCTTCAAAGAATTCATATCCAACAGTCCCATCAAAATTCTAAGATTCATACTTCAAATTTTCTTTTGTTAGTTAACATAGACCAAGCGCTTGTGAATTTGGCGGGTGAATATACTATAGTTATGTAGGGAAATGAATATATACTGGAAAGTGTATCGTTGTAGAAAAAACTGGAAAGGGCAGTTCTTTGTTCACGTGTATATGGGCCACATTATAAGTGTTATAGAAGTCGATTTCCGCTTGTATTTTTGGAATTACTTCCCTTAAGAAATTTTTGATTATAATACAATAAATTACATTTATCTATTCTTTGTAAAAGATTATTTCTGTAAATTTTGCCAAAGCACGAAATTTATAAAATACATATTTATATTCAAATCTAGGGTAAACATTGAAAGCATAGGCACATGTAACATTTTTATCATGACTATAAATGTGTAACAAACCTTTTTCATTTTTACATGAAAGAGAGAGAGTAACCTTTTTGGAAAATAAATAGATTTGATACTTTGATACTTCGCCATTTACATATTGATAATATAGAAGATTGAAATATTACTGCTTAAAGTCGGGCTCGAGATTATATTTCACTCACATGGAGAGTTGACCACTGCGGGAAGAAGGGAATCGCATCTTACGACCGCAAGGGGATGCTGGGGACTAAACTAATCTGGACCCACGGTATAGAGTAGATTGAGAACTGCGGTCAAATCCAAATGAAATCGAGATATGTCCACGTATTCAAATATCGTTATTTTCAAAGAAACGCATGACTGATTCATGCCTCTTTTAAGAACAGATGGTTGTTGAAAACGCTGAACGAACACGGACGAATCTAAAAAATAAATATGATTAATGTAGTTCCAAAATTACAAATCGGAGTGGGGGTGTCATTTAAATCGAAATAAGAATTTAGGAATGTGTTTACAAGCGTTGAAATTATTTTTATATTTGAATTATACAGCATGAATAAAGGTAAATCAAATACTTGTATCAAGAGTTTTACATGGAAGAATCTTGAAAATTCGGCATTGGTAAATATTGATAAAGAGCAGCGCGCTTGCGGGCAAAGAAACTCACAAGGTTTGTAACACAACACCCCTCTTTCCGGAGCAAACGTCTCTTAAATCACAACACAGTGACAGCTATGGGCGTAGGAAGCCAGCGTGGGGTGGGGGGAGTTATGTTTGCCCTCCCCCTTCTTTTTTTCAAGTAACTTTTTTTTTCTGCTACACATGTCACATATTAGAAGCCCCCCCCCCCCCCAAATTAGTGTTTTTTTATGAAGTTTTGCCCCCCCCCCCCCAGCCACTTTCAGTGTTCCTATATCCCCTTTTTAATTTTGCTTGTCACATATTTAGAAGTTTGCCCCCCCTTCAGTGTGTTATTTCAGCTTTTTATATAAATTTTTTTTGGGGGGGGGGGGGGGGGGCTTGTTCCTATTTAGAAAGCTTGCCCCCCCCCCCTTGAAAATAGTCCCTACGCCTATGGACAGTTTAGTATGTATAAACAAATGATCTTTTCACGTCAAAAGTTACATGTAAACTTTTGTCTTCGATTTAAATCATCTTTTTTACCTTTTTACCAAGCCAGAGACTTAGTGTCGCAGCACTGAGCAGTCCTAAATAATATCAATCAGGTAAGGACTATGCCTTATCTAAATACATGTACATGTACGTTTATCATAACGAAATTACTTTTAATTCCACTTAAACATAATCTCTTCCATACATCATGAAAATAAATTTGTAATTCCTCTCACTAGATCATAAAACACAGTTTCCAGTTTCTTGGGGGGGGGGGGGGGGGGGGGGGGGGGGGGGTATTGTTAGATCTCTTCCGTTTCAGTTTATTCAATAGTATTTCGGGTTTGTTTTTTTTTTAGTTTTTTTTTTAGGGTCAACCAGTTTCGTGTACATGTAACCATCCACTTTACATGAATTGACCCCAATGAGGCAAAACCCTTTCGCATATCGGGATATCACTCGATCGCTTTAGAATGTTCGACGTGATAGATAAATTAACAGGTAAATTATCACATGAGTGTAGCGTTCAAATCAAAGTCCATTTCATATTGTTTTTAAAAATACATGAACTAACGATTATTATTCCATCGTTTCAATGTATCTGTGGGGGGTGGGGTTGGGGGTTAGGGATCATTCATTGAATAAACTAACAAAATCTTCTCTGAAGTGGATGACCAGAGTAAAGTAACAAAATTTGAAGGGTCAGGGTATATCATAGTTATGTATTTCATTTATTACACACACAATTGTCAAATCGACCGGAGGAGAGGGGTTGTCAGAAATGCCCAAAATTCGGAGAAAAGGGAATGGTACCCATAGGTGCTACACTTATATATTTCTCGACATTCAAACTACATAATCATTATTAGCATCGGGGTATATGAAAAACGGCAGATTCTGAGACTGACTCTCCATTCCCTTTGTAATTTCTAATTTTCCGTTGTCCAAATAAGCTTAAAAATCAATTTTCCGTTTTCGTTCCGCATTTAGCAAAATACCGCTCTTATGACGTCACCTGAGACACTTGCATTTAGCCACTACATGTTAATATAATTTCTGTGACAATGAACCAAATTTTAAATTGACTCCATGGCTGGTGATATCCAGACTTTAAGAGTGAAAGGATTAACTTTATATATAAGGGACTGGACCATTTTTTAAGTCACATGGAACTGGGGGAGGGGGGGGGCGGGGGGGTTATATGTATCATTTGTACCATTGATAAAACTCGGCTTGACCATTAACTTTCACTGCCAGCTGGCCGCCCACAGAGAATTTGTAAATCTACTCAATAAGAATAATTGACTGTGTTTCAAAGGAATTATATCTAACGTAACTTACTGTAAACATAAAGGTTGGCGTACCTAAGTGCTGTTTTGATAAACGATGTGTAACGGACCTAATATTAGACAGATATTGTGTTTTGGCGTTTTACCTCGGCCTCTTCCACAGTAACCCCATAATTTATAAATTTTGCAAATGAATATAAGAAATCTGATTGTATCTACACTGATGACCGAATAATTAAAACTTTTTATATCAAAATAAAAAAGTTGTTACTATTTATAGTCATTATACAATGCTACGGTGGTCACTATCGCTTTCAATGTTTATATCCTAGATTTTATATAAATGTGTAAATATATAAATTCTTGCATGAACAAAAATACAGAAATATCTTACCCATGAAAAATGTTTTATTTTACAGAATCGAAAATTTCTTAAGGGGAAGTAAATTCCATAAAATAACAACGGAACTCGCTTTCCTCACAATACTAAATGTAACCTATATCGCACGTGACCAAGAAACTGCTTTTCCACTTTTTTCGTAACAACTGACACTTTTCTCCATATATTATCATTTCCTCCCCCCTACAAACTTATAGTATTTTCCCGCGCAAAATCACAAGCGCTGGGTCTTATAATTTGAAGTATGAATTTTGATTTGATTTGTCTGATTTGGATATTGAATACTTGAAGCTTGGATTTCGAATATTGAATTTGCGCATTTGGATTTTGAATTTAGATGTCGAATGAGCCTTCTGGGCTTTCGTATAAAACAGTGGAGTTTTACAGTAGAAATACTATTGGAAAAATCTTAATTGCTATAACTATATATTCTTCATAGTTGACTCTCAAAAAAAAAAAAAAAATAAGCCTTGTTAAAAAAGATAAATGAATTGAAGTACTTTTGATACATTTTCACAAGATTTGAAATATGTGAATTTCATCCTTTTTTAAACCAAAAATTTTCTTCCTTTGAGAAAAGAGATCAAGATGCTGGTCATTTGTGTGTCAAATTGGAAATGAGGACAGTATATATATACATGTATCTCAAGTTCATGCAGATGCCTGCTTCAGGATTGATTTGGCAAGTGGCATTTGCTAATGATCTTTCAGGCAGGGGAAATTCAATAGATCATTATTTGCACTATTACATATTGAGATCAGTGTGATGATTTTTTTTTTATGTTTGCAGTGATTATTGACGTTATGACTCAATATCATTTTGCCCACTTTTTATCGGGTGAAAAACGGCTTCATTTCCTGCGCTGTGGTGAGATGGAAGGTATAGATAGTGACATTCTGATGTTTACAGACACCCCGGCAGACATGGGAGGGAGGTTGTCACCCTCATTGATAATGTTAATTCTTAGATCAACTGATGAAAGTGTTGAAAATTTCTTATCTTTAATCTGATGATATTCTCACATCATATTGCTTTTTTTTTTTTTTATCAGTTCAATGTTTAAGTTGCTATAAACCTTCAATAAAGGCAATTTGTGCTCCAAAAACAACGCATATATAACACGTTTATAGAAAAAGATGGTTCTTATCCCACTTTTGATATATGATTGTCAAGTTTTGTATGGCTAAATCGATCTGCATCCTTTGACATTGTGAATTAAAGAGGAATGCTACACCAGAGAAATTTGATGTGGATGAAAAGTAATATACAGTTGTTGACTGGGGTAGAGGGAAACAGTCGATCTGTTGGACCGGAGTGCAAGCTGTTGCCCACCCAGACCGAAAATAAGTTCAAAAAGAGCACAGGAAAAAAAATACAAAAAACATACAGAAAAAG
>CAJDSM010003743.1:0-14842 GCA_903981925.1 Ostrea lurida
TGTTTTGACGACCCTCTTATGGATGCCTTATCCCATTAAGTGTCATAAAATTGCATACAGTAAATCATGGTTATGGCAAACACTTTTATAATGAATTCATACTTACAAAAAAGTGATTTTTATTCTCTGTAGTTTCCAATCACATTATGAACCCATTAGATATAATGAATAATGTTTGTTACAAATCAGTATTGTTTGTCCGCAGCACTTTGCAATAAGCATGTTTTTTGTACCCTGACTCCCCTTCAATGAGGATAAACCATCCCAAGGTCAAAGGTCAAGTGAATTATGAATACTGTTTCTAGTGTGTATATTTAATTCCTTTTCCACCAAGATTTGAAACTTCTTGCACAAATTCCCATTAAAATGAAGATCTGATAAATTGATTTTGGAGTTAGGAGGTCAAATCAAATTGAGGTCCCTAAATATGAGAGGAGAATGTAATTTATTGAATGCTCTATTGGTTTTTTTGTCCAAAGGTCGTAGGGCTTTACCATACAGATATAGTTTCTGGACTTTAATAATTTAATATCCCTTTGCTCCAGTACATACAAAGTGTCATGAACAGATTCCCTGGATTAGATTAAGATGTCCCACTGATTTTTGCAGAATAATGCAATTAAATGCAATTAAATTGGCCACTGGACTGTACTGTTGAGGTATAAGAATGAAACATTGAGATGTTTCACTCTGGTTAGGTCTGAATTTTTCACTATTTCATAACTATCAGGATTGAAATTCCTTTTATAACCGAATACATGAAAACCAGGTGTATTAGCTATGGATTAGGATTGGTAAGATGTAAGAGTTGACGGATTGTTAGATTTCCATTCTGGCGACGAGAACTCTAAAACAAAGCAAGCTGTCTGAGTTATTTGCACTTTGAGAGAAAATCCTACAGAAAAAGTCACAAAGGAAAACACAATATCAAAATATGCAGCTGTGTTACAAGGAAAAAGTTCAGCCGTAAGACACAAAAGAAAACAGAATCTTGTACTTTAATGCCTTTGTTATTCTTCTATTTTTAGAATGGAAAAAGTTGGATATTTCAGCATTGCACCTCCACAGAAAAACACTGTGACCTTGTTGCGAAATATTTGCAAAAAAGGTTGGTACAAGCCAATGTTGGGCCCAATAGGTAGGTGTTCCCCAAAATCTGTAGCCATCTTTAGTGTTGTGACTAACATTTACATCCACATGACATAACTCCATAAGGACGGTATTTTCTTGAGTACGGTATTTTCCCTTCTTTTTTTTTTATGATTATTAAAATATGCAGTCTTTGCAGTCTTTTATAATTTCTTTTGATCATTTCTAAAATTTCTTTTACATATTAAACATATATTCAGTTTTAGTATGTGTCAATATTGTCATTGATATTTGAGTCTTTTTGGTTTTAGATACAAGCACTACACAGGCTTGGCTTTATGTAATTCTCTTGTCAATGCTTACCCTAACTTTAATGCAAAATTTGGTTTATGTCATGTTGATGGCAAGAGCTTTTTTGTGCACTTTTTCATTTTGCATGAAACATATACTATATTGTTACTTGTAGTGGATGACTGACATATATGTTGAGTAAAATTTCTCAGCTCTATGACTGGTTATCTTTAATTTTCACTGCACACTAATTTTGATGAGCTTGATTATGTATTGCATATCTTCTTGAGTAAAATGTCTGCAGTAGGTTTGTGTGTATATGTGTATATATATATATTTAAAACTTAAAGAATGATATTACCGGTATTTAATGTAAATACTGAAAACAATATTATAAATTATGTTTGTTTGTAAAAGGAAAAAACAAAACATAACCGAACATTAGTGCAAAAACATTTAAATATTAAGCAAGCTTCTGGTCTACTACTTATTCATTACATTATAATGCTGTTTCTTCATTACCTAATCCTAGGATACATTATCATAAGAGATATGTCCTAAATGTGTCAGTAGCCTAATTTAAGCCATATATCTTTTTCATATTTCCCTGTAGTGGGGTTTTTTTTTTTTTGAGTTGAAACTTGGTGATACTAAGGACAGACTTTTTTGACGCAATGACTCAGGAGTTTTTGCTTTGTTTTGTACACAATTTATATATTTAAAAAAGTTACACTTGTAAAATCTGCACAAAATGTTTTTTTGTAGAGCCACAGTTATTTTAAAAGCTATTATTTTACACTCAAATACACTGTTACGCTGTAGAAAATACAACAATTTTTTTTTTGGTAGTTCTCTTTCAAAATTAGACAGCTTTGTGATTTTGTGAATAAAATGAAATTTTGCTTCATTTGGTTTGCAGTCTAATCAACTTTTGCTATTTCAAGTTATTGTGTATGTCTTTAATGCAGGATCGCATCAAAGGATGCCGTGTTTGAGTTACGATTGCACCTGATTTATCTAATGAATGATCTTCTACATCACTGGTAAGTTCTACTGTCATCAAATTAACTTTGGTTCTCTCCTCTTGATAAAATTTAATGTGGTCCAGAACAGACATTTGTATGGTTTTAGATCCTCATTAACTGTCAGTAACTGCACAGTGTTGATTCAGAGAGCATGTACATCAAATATCTGCATTCTTTTATGTCCCCTTGAAAGAGAATCTTTGAATGTGTTTAATGGTTTAATATCAAACTTTATAGATGGTTATGAGATGACCCCTACTAATTTACAGATCAAACAAGCCAAAGACATAGAGCTCTACATGCATACAGCAGATGTTGTCCAACTGATAACTCAGAACATGTTACTATGGACAAATTAATCTTCACAAGGTCAATAGGTCACCATGTTTTCTAAACTTGAACTTCAATCTGAGGGAAAGGGTATATATGTTTTACATGCTTAACTTGTTTATTTTGAAGTTTATAATTGTAAAAGGTCAAGGTCACCAACAGAGATTTGATGGATTCTGAGTGTGTCTCTTATTCACTTGCAATGATACTTGCAGGAATGATGTTAAGCTTACATGGTTTTCATAGATCACTGGGTAGATTTCAAAGCTTGTGTGCAAGATCTTTGATAAAGGTCAAGTTTTTGAAATGCTCAAGTTTAGAGGAGATGCCTCATTAAGTCCCGGGGGCTCTTGTTGAAAATGAGGCAAAGGTTAATATGCATGAACAAATCTATACATAATATTCTTTAATACTATCATTCTTAAATGCATGTATTTATAACTATGCACTGGGTTTTTATAACTTTTTACGCTTATTTTGCAGCATAAGAAAAAATGCGGGTGACTTAAGAACAAGCTTGGAGAAGGTTGTGATTCCAATATTCTGCACAGCCAGTTCTGGGATAGAGGATGACAAGAGGCACAAACTGAATAAGGTAGCTTAGTTTTCAACAAAAACTCAGTACAGTGTAGATATCAGCAGTGAATTAAAATAGCTGGTGACTGCCACATAATTGTATGGTGGAAGTTTAACTTGGACTTACTGTCCAAAGTATATTTTTTTTACCCACCAAATTATAGTTATGTCAACTGATATGCATAGTTCCATTTTCCAAATTTCCAGCAAATGCAGGGTTAGGGAGGAGAGGTAAATTTAACCCATACATATGGTTTATGAAAATTGATTCACTTTTCGTTATGTACAAAAGGAAGCAATCTTCCCAATATTATTCACAAGAACTCCTTCTGTTGTACCAGTACTTCCAAGAACACCAGTAATATAAACATCAATTCAAAACTGAAACCCAGGAAGTAATGAAAGTACGTGTTCTAATTTCATAGCTGGACTCGTGGTAGTGACTCATCAGAATGTGTTATGTAAAATAGCAGTGACATTATAGTCTATTTGTAATCAAGAAATATGGTAATTTATCTTTATGCATCCTTCCTGATTATATGACATGTCTGGATGATAGGATGCTATATCAGCAGATGAGAGCAAGCATCACTAAAAGTGGGGCCAGATAGTCATATGGCAGCTACAGAAAATTTTGTGGTGGTCACCAGGCAATATATGGCAGCCTCCATTTGAATATGTCAAAGCTGCTAGTTTCATATTTGGTCATGGGCAGATAAATGTGTGGCAACCAAATCAAATACTTTACTAAAGTTGCACCAAGGGGCTTCCATAATTCTAAGTTAATGCAAATGAAATACTTGGAAGACATTCATATATTGGCTCTGAAGCAACACAAGAAAAGAAAGCAATTTGCAGTCTATTGTTGTAGTGTTAGTTTATTGTTTGGCCAGCTACAGATTTCAGGTGATGTGAGGTAAAACGGAATCTGTTTGCACTTTCTTTGTAGGTAGTTAAATCTGCAACTTGAATTTTAAGTGAAAAAACCTGCCCAGAGCAAACATGCTGCATCAGATTAAGTACATATGCAAATTTGGGTGGTTACTTTTTAAATGACATTTAATATGTTTAAGAATTCTGTTTGTTTTACATAAGTTTTAATATATGAAAATGATATTAATGGATTCCAGAAGATCTGTAGAATTTAGAAGGTGAATGTTAAACCTTGTTATTGGAAGATCCTAGTACAAGTTTGATGAATGCGAGAGAACTTTTCTTCTCTGTGTACGGTGACATTGGTCTGTCACAGGCAGCGATGATGAGCCATTACATAACGCCAAAGTTCACCTCTGGCGTCATCGGGACAAAATTGGATTTGCTTTATGAAATATTAATATTATCAACATCACATGAGACTCCAGAACAATGAAGTCTTTGAGGTTTTAAGTGTATTTCTAGAAATCTTGATAAATTGTTTTTGAGACTTGTTTATCTATTGTTTATCTAAATATTTCTCTAATATTTTATGCATACAGGGATATAGAATACATTAATGAAATACTTCATGCTGTCCACCCATTAGATTACTTTACATTATGATTTAAAAAATACCATTTTACCTGTTCAAAGTTAGCACAGGTAAAACTGACAGTTAGCTAGTGCAGTTTAATGACCACATGCAAATTTTAGCATATCTACACAAGTCCATTGTAGGAACTAGACAGGTTATTTCTGCCGTCTTTGTATTCCGGATAACAGTATTTTCTGCACGTCTGCAGTATTTACTGAATCAGTAGGAAATCCGGAATCTGAAATTCGGAAATGAATCAAGACCGACTTTTGATAAATAAAGATCATGAAAATACAAATGCATTATTCATTTAAGGACTAAATGGCTAGATTGTATTATGGGGTTAGGAAGATGTGGGAAACATGAGGTGATTTTCATAATCAGTGATGCTGATAATGCAGAAATTACCCCCATTGTTTCATATCTCATAATGCAAACAATCAAGACAATTATAAAGCTTATATTTATATTCTGTGGTAGAATGTTTATATACACAAGTATAGGATCTTACGTCATGCTGATTCATTCTTCTAGATGTGAAAACAATGAAACTGCAAAGCTTTGTTACAGACATAACATTGGTGAATGTAAAATTCATAGGAATTTAGAATTGTTAATTTGATATGGTTGCCTTCAATATTATATGTATTTTTAGCTCACCAGAAGATTCAAGTGAGCTTTCAGATTAAGTTTTTTCCAGCATCTGTCTTTCTAGCATTTGTTAACTTTTCACATTTTTATTTTCTTCTTGAAAACCTTAGGACTAATTTCACCTAAACTTGTCACAAAGCATTCTTTGATAACAGGGATTCAAGGTATACAAATGAAATGGCAAGGGTAGGTAACTAAGATATTGTGAAAAAGGGTGTTAATGTTAAAAAACTTAATTCTTCTCAGGCATCTTTGAACCAAAAAGCCAAAATTTGTATGAAAGCCTTGTTATTAAATGAAAATTCAGGTTCTGAACCATGGGGTAAGATGAGGGCCTCGTAAGGGGCTTTAAGTTTTGGAATATATTGTTTTCTTTGTTTTACATCCCTTCAAGAATATTTTACTCATATCAGGATCAAACATTAGCTGTAAATGAAGTGCTACAAATTTATACCAATTCGTGCTGCTCAGGGTCTCATTGGAAAGGCCCTTGGCTCTCAAAATGTCGAGCATTTGGTGAAGAATCAGTCACTACCTTATTTAGATTTTGGTTTGGTGCTGCCAAGGTAGAACTTTTGAACCACTGAGTCACTGTGACTTATTCATAGGATACTGAATACTTGATATCGCAAAATGATTGTTAGATGCTTCTTATGCAAGTATGTGATGATAAGTTCTTCATGTATACATATTTATGAATTTACAGTATATATGGGAATTCTGGGAAAATCTTTTATTGCAGAACCTTTGGAAGACAGTATTTCATATTGATATGCAAGTAACCTTTTGTACGATAGGATCAAATTCGCACTTGCTTTGACCATCCCCCCACCCGGGCTCAGGGTGAGGGACCATAATTGTTGATGTATAAGTCCGACTTTCAAAATAAAGCTTATTTAAATTAAATTTATAATTGTAATTTCATTGTGTTTTGTGAGCAAATGCAACTGCTAAGGTGAGCTGTCTGGCTCATTAGGCCTCCTGTTTATTCAATGCCAGTTACTGACTATTGCCCTAGTGTTTGGATGTTTCAGGGTATCTACATCATAAATTTTAGGAAAAGCTGGTTAATACAGTAATTAAAACAGTCATAAGCTGTGGTTAAACTTTCACTTTGTTTGTTTCTAATTTTAGTTGCTAAACCTTTGGGAGCAGAACAAGTATTTCTCTCCAGAAACCATTGAGGTAGGTTCAAAAACAGCCATCTTATTGTTCCTCTCATAGATAAAGCTGTACAGACCCTACCTGTATTTCAATTGAATGGATCACATTTGGAAAACCACAAACATTTGAAAATTGATGTGTCTTCCTTAAAATGGTGTGAAAAGACAGTGAAATACAGATAGGTCTTTTATGCATTATGCATGAAACAACACTTACAAAGCCGTCATACAAGTGAAGGTTACGATGGAAACTATTGATCACATATGTCTCCTCTACGTCGAATGTGGCTTCCTTTGTATGAAATTTCAAATTTTCTTGAAGTATTGCTTCAATTAAAATGTCAGTTTGGATTGACAAATGCAGTAAAAAAATTATAAGATTTGAAAGTGATATATATGAGTAGAGATAAGAAATTAATGTGATACAACATTATAAATGAAAGATTTAAAAAAAAAAAAAAATTGCAACTTTAATACCACTTTAGAATTTTGATAATGACAGAATGTATATTTTCATAAAAATGGCTTTTGACTAATTCATCAAGTCACATGGCAATCTAATAATAATTATAAATTTATCATTTATGTTCCGAAAAAAGGGATGTTATTGTAGACATACTGTAATTTAGGTGATAGGTGTTTGCCATGTCTGAAGTACATTTATGTACTTTTTGGTCTAATCTGGTTGTGGTGGACCATATGAAGCATTATTAATAGCAGACCAAAATGACCTAGGACAAAATCAGAGGTTATCTGTGTATGTCAGCACATTTTTGTTTGTGAGTGGACGACTTGGGGCTTTTAATGTCAATAAGAAGTAGCCAACATTATACTGTACCTCATGTGTCCTCTAAATAGCAGCATGTCAGCAAACCAAAGAATTTATTAGGAAGGGGATGAGTTTAGCTCTTTTCAGAAAGTTTGTGTGATAAATTCTATAAAAATATATGCATTCATGGCAAATTCTATAAAAATATATGCACCATTCATGACAAATTCTATAAAAATATATGCATTTAGTCCTATAGGAAATGTGAAATCCATAAACACACTTGAATTTCTTATGATGTAGCTAGTTTGTGTTTGAGGGATACAAAACCAAAGTCATGCAGCTGAGTAGAATTTGCTCCTATGCTTTCATTGTCTAATATCCCCATTTGTAATTTATCTTCTGTCTATAGGGTTTTATGTAAATTTGAAAGGTCATTGTTAAAAATACACTAAACTTATAGGTATATCTGACAAAATATCTGTAAATGTAAGTATTGAAATGTAGTATTTTCAGTGAAAAGTAGGATATGAAACTCTCAAAGATTGGAAGAAAAACCCAACTATTTACAGAATTTGATGAAAATGATGAGTAATCAAGGAAAAGATGTTCTGCTCTAAAACATTTGTAAAAATAATCACCAATTTGTTATATAATTCATAATAAAAAGTATCTGTAAATTTTGGGAGTCGAAAAAAGCTGTAAGTGTGTAGATGGATTGTTCAGCTTTGATGTATCATATATGGAAGGAAAATCCAAACTTATTCATGCAAATTTGACAAACTAGTAGAGATAAAGCTGAATTATGTAATATTAATCATTTGTCAGAATTACCAGTATTCTAATTCTGAATTTCAAGCTTTATAGGGCCAACTAAATTCTTAGGGGAATCCTGACCACAAATGAAATTTAGATTCTTTCAAGTTTGTAAAAGGTCTCTTTTTAAAATAGATATAACATTTACGTAGAAAATTGTGATATGTAGTAGATTTACAAACTGAGAGAATTTTCATGGATTAATTCACAGGAAGTAAAATTGGTTCACATTTGTAGATGATATAACAAAGTTTTCTAAAAGTTCATTTTTAGCAATGAATTGTAATTTCTTGCCCATTGACTTGAGATAAAATGATATTCCTTGTAACTGTCATATGTGATATTTGTTACAGCCGTGAGTGACAATAAAACTTCAATTAATTCACTGGTTTATCCCAAAAAAAGAAAAAATAGGCCTGTAACTGTTATTTGTAACAGTTGTGATTTTCATTATATACTGCCAATTCTTACATTTCATATAGGTAATACACTTAGATATGATACAGAGATATGATGACATTTGATCCTCTCTGTCAGGTAGCACGTAGAGATTCCCTCCTTGGTGATTTTTGCCACTTGAAAATGTGTCAACTCACACCAATGAATTACGCAGTGTTTTATTTACAGAGTAATTTGAATTAGATCTGACCTTGCAAATAAAGCACTTACAAGTGCTTTCTTCATGAGAATTACCAAATACAGTCTTCTATACATTTTCTTCTAATCTGTAGGCCTAGTAGCTAGTTGTAATAAAACATTAATGATGTACTAGAATGGAGGAATAACAAGTTTATAGTGTCAAAATGGTCAAGACATACTGTAGAATACTGAAAAACTTCTGATAATCATTTAAATTTTATAAGATTTCTTCAAATTTTATCAACAATTAAGATTTAATTTTTGCAAACAATCAATTTGTTTTGGCTTTGCAAACTTATGCCAGAAAAAAGTGATGACAAAATAATGTGAGGCTATATGATAGATACAAGATAGTCAGAGTAAACATTTTGTCGGCATCTGCTGATGATCTTGTATGCAAAGATGTTCAGAATGTCTGGACTCCAGGGTATGGACAGATCTGTGTGTATGATAAATGTCCTTGATAAATGGAGATAGTATGTAACAGCAAGTTGCACCTGGGTAATGAATCTCAGAGCAATTAAGGGCAATAAGAATTTTTCTTCCAAAAGTATCTAAATTGACATCCATGTCCTTTGTAGCAAAAATTTTCATTTATAATTACAAATTGTATGAGGGAGTATGCTTGGATAGTCTTGTGGAGACTGGAGATGGCATTGAAATTTTTAATTGTGTTTTTAGTGGTGTGACTATATATAATCTATCTTTAGCTGTCATGAAAACAGATCTGTAATTCAAGTAGATCAACATATTTTTACAGATAAAACTGTTTGTTACATGAAGCATTAATTGATAGATATCAATATAATCAGGATTTCCTCTAATATGTCCCAGGGTTTGTACCTGGATCAATTTTCCTCATCTCCGAAGGGAAAGGAATGTAGTTCCTGTTTACCAGGATTGATGCTTGGTGACTGTCACCAAACCAGCAGAAGACAGACGGGGGATGTCAGACGACGGATTAATAGCAATGTTAAATATGCCTCGCTCTGACATAGATACGGACTAGGGGAAATCCCACACGGGTTTCTTGTGGAATGCAAAAACACAATTATATAATTTGATGATTTTTAAAACAAAATAATAATGAATTATGTAACTCCTTAACTTCTCACTATTTTCACAGTGCAACATTTTTTTCATCAAAAGGGGATATTTGAATTGTGTTCTTTCAAGAGTGCAATTTTACTATTCAGTACATTGTTTATTAGAGTTATCACCAAAAAAACCCACCCAACTTGTATATCATTGCTACATTCTTGGAAATTGCAATTAAAAGAACAACTCCCTCTATTAGATGGAAAGGTTTCGTGATTCTGAAATGCATGAAAAAGTACATAATATAGCATAATAATGATATGGCATCTAATCTCGGATGTTCAAGGTTTCTTTCAAGATTAATGACTCTGTTTTCATAGATAGTTTGTAAACAGTATACTTCAAATTCCAACTTTCTGAAAATGTATCTTGTTAAAAAATTCTATTGTTTGTCTTTGAAAATATTTGCTCTGGAAGTCAGGATGTCATTGGATGTAATCCATCTTTGAATTTAAATTTTGTATAATTAGAAATAAGCACTTTTCCAATATGTATTTATACAATGATGGCTTATTAATCAAGTTTCAAGAGTTTAGATTCTTGCATATTTAACTTGTTTTGCAGTGAATTAGTTGAATTCAGAACAAGATAGATTGTTTGTTTGTCTGTACAAGGATTTTGGTTGTGAAATTCTTGCACTTGTGTTCAAAAGTAGGATATTTCTGTCCATATTGGATCTGACATTCAGATGGCCAGAGGGTATGAAATAGCGAGGACTAACCNACTTGCACTTGTGTTCAAAAGTAGGATTTCTCTCCATATTGGACCTGACATTCAGATAGCCAGAGGGTATGAAATAGCGAGGACTAACCCATGTGATGTTGGAGGGTAATGATTTATCCAGAGACAAAATAGGGTTGCTGGGGTATGATTGAGGAGAGAAAGTTATATATTATATAGCTGAGGGATGGAGAGTAGCCAAGAGTTTTCAAACTCTTGCCTTGAAAGCTTTTTGCTACCTGATCGAGTTATAGCCAGCGTCCAGTGTGAGGTCATCATAGGCCAAGGAAAGCAGATAATCATTTTTTTTGTGTGCTTTGGGTCCAGTGAAACTGGACTAAANACAGCTAGATTATCATTTTTTTTTTGTGCTTTGGGTCCAGTGAAACTGGACTAAATAAGAAGATAACTCTGAGACTTTCAAATTTATCAAATCACTAAAAAAATAATTCAATAAAAATCAGTGAGGGTAAGGTAAAAGTTTCAGCAAATCTTGCAGATTTAAAAGGATTACGAATTTCATCAGCTTTGATGCAGATGAGAGTAGGTTATGCATAGCTGTTCATTGTTTTCAGTGCTGCACCAGCCATTTTTCATGTGGATATAATTAGGATACTTAAAAAAAATTGTCTGTGTTTTGTTTTTTAATAGCTTATTCTTGGGTCAACTTGGTTTACAATATTTGTTGTTGATGGATAGAGAGCTAGTTCCTGTCACGATTTCTGTGTTTTTAAAATATGCTTTTAGGCGGTATAAAGTTTATCTTCATTTTTCAAAATTACTGGTACTTTTTTTTTTTACCTCATATAGCATGACTATAAAAATTAAGTATTTGAATGTGCACTTGTATTATTTACTTTTTTGCCACAGAAATCATGATTTTAAAAATTATTACCACAAATATTTCAAATGAAATCTTATTTTTGAATTAGCAATTAGAATTGTTGAAATCGTGGATTTTTCTAAAAAGTTACCAGTAAAAGAAAAACAGCGCAAGTGACAAAGTTGGTAATTGATTTAAATTTACATTCACCAGTGCAGTTAGAAACTTAGACTGACTTGATTGAAGGTAATAGATCTTCACTTTCATCCTTCCCTGGTGTGACAAATCCCAAATTGAATGTTTAACCTTGAAAAAAGTACAGGTTGACATGATAATGAAAGTTCATTGACATTCAACACAGTTGGAGCTAGATATCCAAATTAAAACAAAGACCATGCATGCATGCACATTTATTGTGGTTGATCGTCTGCACCTTTGACCAAGTATAAGAAAGCTTATTGACTTTGAACACTTGTGAAATTTTAAAATTAGATAAGTAAGAATTTTTTTCAAGAAGTATCATCAAAATTTGGTTTCTAGTTTATCTATTTACAAATTGTCAATAAGGGTAAATATCTAGTAGATCGAGGTTACATCTGTGCAAATTCAACTGTCATAATCAAACCTTTACCTTGACATTCTTTGGGGGAGGGGGGGGGGGGGTGTTGCATTGCTGCATCTCAGACTTACTGTTGTTACTAAGATTGTAGAAGACAAGATAGTGTTCCATTTCAGTCATATATGTAAATGTATAATGTACTGTATACAAAGTCAATATGTGTTATCTTTAAAGTCCTTGAGCTTTAGAGTATTTGATCATAATGACCAGCTGTATCTTTGTCATATAAATAGATCATGAAATTGATATACTTCATTTCTTTTAAAACAGTTTGTTTGCTTATGATATTAATATCAGATTTTGTGCTTTCAATACATCTTCAGGAGATCGATATAAGATATTTAGGAGGAACAAGCCCCCCACCCTTATTGTCGTTGCTTGAACGAGAGAGAGAGAGAGATTGAGGGAACGAGAGAGAGAGAGAAGAGAGAGAGAGAGAGAGAGAGTTAAAAATTGTCTATAGTTTTTTTTTTTAAATAAGTAGGAATTCTGATGGGGAAAATGCCTTGTCTTTATTTGAATGTTTTCACAATTGAAATATTCAATATTGATCTATGTATTCTACTGATGAGCTGTACCTTAATACAAAATATTCAATGATGCCAGGTGGTGAGCCTGGTAGAATTTCTTTGATATTTCATCTTTATTACATTTTTATGTTAAGGCAATTTTTGTTATGCAAATTTTATTAAAAGGTAATTTTTTTTAAAATTTCAAATAATGCTGGTAAGAATGTTGCTCTACTTTGTTCGTGAGGTAGAACTGGGTCAAATATGTGATCTGATCTTCTTAGAAGTCGTCCTTAACAATTTCTCTCATCCAGGTGATCAAAGCACATTTGTGTTTAACATGGTTACAATTACACATGAAGGCAATGGTGATGGCCTCTAAACATAAGATTGCATGTTCAGTTGACCATGTTTTGCCAATGTCATCATTGATTTTACCTCTTGCATTGAGGCCTCATGAAGCCGTAATAAGATTTGGTCACTGAGGTATATTTATACATCTGCATATATGTTTTATGATGTATGGATGTACTTATGTGATTTTTGTCACCAAGGCCAACAAAGCAGAATTTGTGCATATTTCCTCCCCAGTGGCCATCATAAAAATGGCTAATTTTGGGAATAGATGTATGGTATATTGGCCGATTTATGACTCAGTAAAAAAAAAAAATTGCTGACTTGAGCAATGTTTCCTTCCAGCAAAATATCACACTTTGCAAACTGTTTGATGTCCTAAGCATACAAAGGTAGGAGATATAAAACAGCCTATTTAAAACTACTAATAAAGGTTTTTTTAAGACTCTTTTTCAATGTCAAATTTGAATGAACGGGTCAATATCTTGGGGGATTTTCTATATCTGCCAAACCCAGTGACAGTTGAACGTCTAATGGTCTTCTGCAGTGAATGTCCTCTGTCTAATCGGGAGCAGGTGCCATTGGTCCACGATAAGCTGATTGGAGTTGATTGTCCTCCGAAGTTGGCTGTCTAGCTGGTTGTTGTTGGGTGGTTTTCTTGACTACTTCCTTATTCATAGTACATGTTAGCCGCGCTCTAACTTCTCAGTGGCTGAGGGGTTTGTGGTTCACCTGTGTTTGTTGTTTAGTAGATAATTTTTTTTGTTTGTTTGGCTGATATATATCTGATATGAAGACAAGAAAATTCACTGATGTACACATATATTTTTTATTTTAAGAATCAGTCAAGTGAAAAAAATAAAACATGAAACTTAATCATTTATTATTGAGTCATTAATGAATCTATCAACAGGGATGGCTATAAGTGTAGACGAAAATGAATAGGTTTTTTGAGGTCCCCGAGTGGATTGAGTTACTACTACTGACTGTCCGATGGATGAACCTGCTGGATCCTTGCCTATAACGTTAATTACTCTGGCTGTAAATCTAAATAAAAAACATTCATGTAACAGACTGTCTGTCAGACTGGCAGCTTTAATGAGTCTGTGCCATTCTCAGTACATAACCATTCTAACTGTCTTCCCAGAATAAAAGGTTGGGAGATGCTTTATTTAATGCTACATTAAAGAACCCTTGAAAAGGCTTTGATATGTTCACCATTGTTGTCCCCTGTGATGTTCCTATATTGTTCATCCATTATCTGTTTGTCAATGGAAACAACCCACCTTTTGGATTATGTTCTGGACTGAATGCTGGGATCTTTAATGAGATGTGTTTTTAATTAGCACATAAAGATGTCCTATGCTGTGTGCATGTGAAAATCATGAATGGAGTAGATTTGTTGTAATGTCCTACTGATGTGGCAATAACTAACAGCATCAGCAGTAAATTACTTTGACCATGGTCCACTCATCTGCATCTCGTATCCAAAACTGTCAGAGATAGGCCTCTGATATTTAGCATGTGTATCCCTTGTGTGAAAGTCATATTTGATATTATACCTTGCTTGATGATGTCATCCACAGGCAACACATGAGTTCTCCAAAACACTAATTTCTGAAAATGATTTGAACACATTCATATGCATAACAAGAGTGATAGAATTCTACAAGATGGAACTGTTTGTTAACCTTTGTCATTGCATTATTTATGGTTGCATGTACATGTACAACTTTTTATGTCCCAGGAATTGGAGATACTGGAGTTGGGTGCTCTACCAACTGTACTACCTAATCATCAGGTCACTCAATGTGACTGAACTGGTCTGACCACTACGATACGATAATTTCCTGACTCAGC
>CAJDSM010003749.1:0-11435 GCA_903981925.1 Ostrea lurida
TACTGTACTAAAAGAAAGCACGCCATTATGATGAACAAGCTGATTGAATTCATTGACGCGCCACTTGTTCTGGATGTTCTGTCACAGTCGTTTTTGTAATCACCCAAGCAGGCGGCATACTGCATCACGTGGGCGATGTAATGCTGCTCGTGCACCCCGTGGAATAGGTGGGACATAGGACCCCGAGCGAATATCCCGACATCCTCTCCGCTGTGTGTCTCGTACGCCATCGGTACGGCAGTTTGTTGAAGGTAGTCGTTTGTGTCTGAAACCAATGCCATGTACTGCCATTCATTGATGCAAAACTGAGGTTTGTGAAGTTTTTACGTTAAACTTTGTGAATTATCAACCACTAATGTTCAAAGTGGAACCCAACTGTAATAATGTTCCAGCTTACTAATGTTGATTATTAAATAACCAAAGAAAATGTGTTGTTTGTCAGAAGAAAAAGTACATAAAACACATTTTTTCACAAGGCTACTAATCCATAATATGCCATGTATAAATCAGGAATGATTGTGCTTCTAGATAAAAGACCGCATAGGAGTTATTACCTTGACATTATTTTAATATGAATTCTAGTTTACCTATTTAATTTTTTTATTTCCAATTACGAATTCCTCCAAAAGATACTTACTATCATGGGGCAAGATTTAATTGAATAGAAATGTGTGCCAAATCCTATGACGACACATGTAATCCGAGTCTACTTAAATTAATTAAAGCGAAAAGATTACTTTACCACACACAGAGAGAGAGAGAAAAGAAAAGAGAAGAGAGAGAGAGGAGAAGGGTGGGGGGGAGAGAGAGAGAGAGAGAGAGAGAGAGAGAGAGAGACCTGTTTCTGTCCTGTCAGGTTTGCGTGGACTCCGTACTGCGACCATAGCGTACAGAAGTGAAAGTGTACGGGCAGCTATTGGTGCTGGCTCCCTTTAAAAACCGTCTGCACTCAACCAAGCCTTTTCAAAATGAGTATACAGTTTGATTAAAAGTATTGTGCCGTTATCATGAATCAGGGGCACATCTTTAAAATCTTATGAGCTGGATCAATCGATCAAGTCTGTCAATCGATCTATCTATCTTCCTTTCTTATCCAATTATCCATCTATTTATTGAATTTCAACAACGTGGTCAAACAGTCTAGACGCTTACGATAATAAAATGCATTAACTTTGTCCGCCAATATTTCAATAGAATGAGACGAACCTGTGAAGAGATAGTAATTTTCGATTATAACCTTTCTAGTCAGTGGCGCCCCGCCCCCCCCCCCCTCTGAAAATTGTACCAAGTGGTAATATATAATCTTATTTTTCATGGATAAATTAAAGAAGTTACACACAGCGCCCCCTCTTAATTTTGTAAGATTATATATCATTTGAATTCATTTTCGAATCACGTACCTGAACAACAAGTAAAAGTATATTGAAATTGTTTTGTTATGTAATATAGATTAATGATAAAAAATAAATGCTTATTCGGGTGATATCAGGTTATTACCGATATTTTTAAGACGGTAAATCTTTTCATCATGCGCTTCGCGGCATTGATGGAGTTTTACCGGCTTAATTCGTGATACCTGCTCACCCGAAAAAATATATAGATTCATTCTTATATTCCATTCAAAAACCTTCAAAATTTGCTCATTCTTTATTTGATTAAAATGACAGAAATATAATGAAAACTGACGGGACTTCGGAGACAAATTTCAAGCCCTAACAAAAATCTCTAAAACTCTGGAGCTCGCCCCTGGCCCCACCAGGGCTTCGCCCTGGACCCACTGGGGGCCTTAAGGTGGTCTCCAGACCCCCCTGCCTCATATGACGTTGCGCCCCCTAACTTGAATTTCTGGATCCGCCCCTGTTCTAGTTCCACCTTGAGATATGAACCTTCGACTTTGGGATCACAATATTTTCAAAAGTGTGATCGTGTCATCCATAATCACCAAACAGTGCAATAAGTTTATCTTCGTTTTAGTCAGGAACGAAAACAATTTACAGCGCTGTAATGGATTATCTCAATATTACATGTACCTATTTGCTATCACTTTGGGACTAGGTGAAGAAGTATAGCTCTCGGAGGGGAAAAAAAGATACTCCAGCGAGCTACATATTCGCTCCCTTAAGTTGCTCTATAAATGAAAGGTTTTTATTCGAGGAGAATATGTAGCTCTATGGTTAACCCACACCCCCACCCCACCCCACCCCACCCCAGGTGCTACACTTTTACAGCTTCTCTGTGATCCGGACTGCCGACCCTGGAGTAATGATATATATTTTTAAAATTTTGGTAAAATCTCTATGCTTCTTATAAGACGATAGACAGGCACAGTTAGTAATAGGTCATCGGAATGTCTCAGGTGACCGATTAATAGCTACAAAACTCAAATTGCTGATATCCTTTGCTAGTAAGGTTTTTACCTAGAACATCATTTCCTCTGACGGGTGTACCCAGTCAAAGAAAATGGATGGAGTGGTCCGCGGTGACGATGATAAGTGTGTCCTGTTCATTGGTCAGACTGGTCGCCATTTTAACAGCTTCCTCCAATTCTATGGCGTCAGTTAACGCCTTCTTGCTAAATTGTCATGATGAGCATGATCAATTCGTCCTCCTGAAAATAGACTGAATTTATTAATTATTTTAAAACACAGTTTCAAACATATTAGGATCTCCCATGAGTTGTGGTTTGATATGATTATATCCAACGAGTTGTGAGTTTTCTATCCCCGGGCCTTGGCGAGGGGATAGAAAACACACAACGATTGGATATAAATTATATCAAACCATAACCCATGGGAGATCTTTTTTATCTCAGTTACCCCTCTCCCCTTCTCTGTATTCTTTCTGCATTACATTCTATAGTCATGTCACTAGTACGCAACGTCACTGTACGCATAAAGAAAGAGTGATACAACAATACGTTTGAGAAGAATTCTTTTCAATGGCTGAATAAAGTTAAATAAAGTAGAATATATTTTCACAATATTAACATTTTCATTCTTTAATGTTTACCACTGTTTTGTATCCAGTCAGTCGGCAGAGTCGGTATGTTTACACAAACGACGTAAAGTTTACGTACGTTTGTGACGTCAAAATCGGCGTAGGAAAACATAGTTGTAATAATTAGAATTTATGTTATGAGTGATATCCACGGGATAAAGGAGTAAACATGTGATAAATTTTGATATTATCTTTAACTTTTCATCTTATTCCTACCTTCTACTACGAGAACAAAACCATTGCTATTTCGCTTCAAAATCTTGATAGCTTTTGACGTCATTTCCGAAAGGGAGGTTCTCCACTGGGCCCCTTGTTTCGCTCGACTTCATAC
Source organism: Ostrea lurida (assembly GCA_903981925.1). Classification (NCBI taxonomy): domain Eukaryota; kingdom Metazoa; phylum Mollusca; class Bivalvia; order Ostreida; family Ostreidae; genus Ostrea; species Ostrea lurida. The sequence continues at coordinate 3,329 of CAJDSM010003749.1, forward strand.
TCCATATGAGAAGGACAAACAATCCTGCAAGTCAAACATGTACATGGTGAAAGTTGATATCTGATTAAAAAACTCCGATACAATTCTAAGATATTGCATACACTTTAATGATATTTACCTAGAAGATAATCTACATCATTCTCATTCACTGCGTCGAATTCTTGCTTTCCCAGACATAGCTATGCCTTTTGTTTTTCCCCTGCTGTAGCGTTTTCCAGGTCTCGATAAGATTAAGTCCGTCCAGACGTTTGTTAACCCCAGCGCTATTGGTTCCGGTCGGGTTCGGTGGACAGGCAAGAAACCTCGGCGTCCTCCCCCTAGTACAACCTAAGGGTTAAACACAAATTAACTTCAGTAAGAGGCTAAAACTGTCCCAACATGTAAATGTTTTCTGTTGATCCGTGTCGGGGCATTTCTAGCATGACATTGTTTATGTTGATCTGTGTTGTGTTGTGACAGTTTGTTTACTGTGGAGCCCAACTAAACAGTTCGTGTACATATGATATATATATGTTTTTGTTGACCAATGTTGGGCCAGTTCTAGCATGACATACGTTAACTGTTGACCTGTGCTAGTATTGCTTACTGTTGACCCTTGGCATTTGTCATGCTAGAATTGTTTCAAGACGGGTCAATAGTTAACATATTTTTGAGTATTATTACCCTTGGAAGTTAAGGTAAAATAGCGCCCATTTTCATGACATTGATTCAAATCAAATCACTAATTGTGCCCCCTTATTGGCAGACTTATTTTTATATTCATATGAAGCAGAATTTGTACAAAAATGTTACGGGATAAAAACAAAAAACTTGCCGTGTCTTTCAACCTTACATATAGGTATATAGATGATGTGCTATCAATTAACAATCATAATTTTCAGAATTATGTCCATTTGATATATCCCGAAGAACTCGATATAAAGGACACCACAGAATCTGACAGATCTGCTTCATATTTGGATATTTTACTTAACATTGACTCTAATGGCAGACTGACAACTACATTATATGATAAGCGTGATGACTTTAACTTTGCAATCGTCAACTTTCCCTTTCTGTGTAGTGATATACCACTGTCGCCTGCTTGTGGTGTGTGTCTCGCGGTGGGTTCGATGCGCGGGAGCATGTTATGCGTGTGCGGAGTTTTTGGAGCGAGGCCGGCTGCTGGCAGAAGGGTTGAGGTTGCGGGGTTGTGGCGAGTCTCGTTTAGGGTCATCATTTCGCAAGTTCTGCGGTCGCTGTTGTGACCTTGTTTGCGATTACAGAGTGTTACTAAGTCGTGTGTTGATTGGTTTGTTTCGTGCCCTTTGTTGGACTGTCGTTTTCCTGCTGGATTTGACTACGGGTGGTCCCGTTTGCTTTATTTCGACTGCGGGCTCGCGGCGGGTGCCGGTCGGCGGGGGGTGCTTGCTCCTCCGTGGCGCCTGGTCCTGCCTTCGCTTTGTCGGGGGTCCGTGTTGCCCTGCACTCGGTTTTGTGTGTGTTTTTTTGGATTATGGTTGCGTTTTACGCGGTGTTGCCTTCGTCTATTTGTATCCCAATAAACAAGTTTAGTAATCTCATTTCTACACAACAATATTGTCGTCACTATCTACTATTCTACCAGTTATTGCAAAGATCAAAAATGCCGCGGTTGACCATTATTCTGCGAATACCCTCCTACGTAATTCTGGTATATCAGAGGTCCGTGTGTGTCAACTGCTATTTGCAGTCACAATTACTGCTTTGTTCATCACTTTTCCCTTGTATGTATGCCTTGGTCAGCATGGTGAAAATAATTCACCAACACGGCATGCACGTTTGCTGAACTTTGATTGGATATATTTATAAAGACGTCTCTTTGATAACCTCCTTTTTTCAATGATTTGGTTTGAAATTTGACGTGTGGACACAGACATCCCGCACGATAAATTTAAAGACAAGGCTTTTGTAACATTATAGGCAGTTGATTCTTTAGCAAAAATGGAAAAAGGAACTATTTCTATCTAGTGATCAGCCATTCAAAAGTTTATTTGTTAAACGCCACTCTGATTCTACACACAAGTACTCTGAAGTTGATATTAAAGCAATGCTGGAGTTCCTCATTGACAATATCTTTGTAGTTTTTTGGTAATCAGGTCTTTCAACAGTTCTGTTGGAATTCCAATGTGCACGAATTGTGCTCCTTTATTAGCTGACCTATTGCAATTGGTCTTCGTCCGTCGGCGTCCGTCGTCCGTCGTTGCGTCGTCCGTCGTCCGTTAACAATTGAACATTTTTAACTTCTTCTTGATAACCAATGGTCCAATTCTTTTCAAATTTGGTATGAGCATCTTTTGGGACAAGGGGCACAAATTGTAAATTTCAGGTCTCCTGCACCCTTGGGCCTGGGGGTGGGGCAAAAACTGACCAAAAAGTGACCAATTTTCAAAAATCGTCTTCTTTACAACCGCACATGCCTGAGAGAAACTAAATGCATAGTGATGTAGAGCAGGAAGGCCTCTACCAAAATTGTAAATTTGGTGATCCCCGGGTAGGGGTTCTTTGACCCCAGGGTGGGGCCAAACTTGGTACATAGTGTATATGTGTAAAACAATGAAAAACATCTTCTTTAATGCTATTGACAGTAAATGAAAACTAAATGATGTTTGGAATGAGCAGGTAGTTTTCTATTATAATTGTAAATTTCGTGACCCTAGGGGTAGGGGTTTGGTATTAGGTGGGGCCAAAATGGTTCATTGATGAAATGTGTTAACAATTGAACATTTTTGCTTCTTCTTTGATAACCATGATCCAATTCTTTTCAAATTTGGTATGAAGATCTTTGGGACAAGGGACACATAAATTGTAAATTTCAGGTCCTTTGCACCCCTGGGCCAGGGGCGGGGGCAAAAACTGCCCAAAAGTGACCAATTTTCAAAAATCTTCTTCTTTACAACCGCACATGCCTGAGAGAAACTAAATGCATAGTGATGTAGGCAGGAAGCTCTACCAAAATTGTAATTTTGTGACCCCGTGGTAGGGGTTCTGACCCCAGGGCGGGGGCAACTTGGTACATAGTGAATATGTGTAAAACATTTGAAAATCATCTTTCTTTAATGCTATTGACAGTAGATTAAAACTAAATGATGTTAGAATGAGCAGGGAGTTTTCTATATAATATGTAAATTTCGTGACCCTAGGGGGTAGGGGTTTTGGTATTAGGTGGGGCCAAAATGGTCATTGATGAAATGTGTTAACAATTGAACATTTTTAACTTCTTCTTGATAACCAATGTCGTCAATTCTTTTCAAATTTGGTAATGAAGCATCTTTGGGACAAGGGCACATAAATTGTAAATTCAGGTATCTTGACCCCTGGGGCCTGGGGGGGGGCAAAAACTGACCAAAATGACAATTTTCAAAAATCGTCTTCTTTACAACCGACATGCCTGAGAGAAACTAAATGCATAGTGATGTAGAACAGGGAGGCCTCTACCAAAATTTGTAAATTTGGTGATCCCTGGGGTAGGGGTTCTGACCCCAGGGCGGGGCCAAAACTTGTATACAGTGTATATGTGTAAACATTTGAAAAACATCTTCTTTAATGCTATTGAGCAGTAAATTAAAACTAAATGGATTGTCGGAATGAGCAGGGAGTTTTCTATTATAAGTGTAAAATTCGTGACCCTAGGGGTAGGGTTTGGTATTAGGGTGGGGCCAAAATGGTCATTGATGAAATTGTTTAACAATTGAACATTTTTAACTTCTTCTTGATAACTACCAGTCCAATTGTATTCAAATTTGGTATGAAGCATCTTTGGGACAAGGGGCCTTAATGTAAATTTCAGGTCCTCTTGCACCCCTTGGGCCTGGGAGGTGGGGCAAAAACTACACAAAAGTGACCAATTTTCAAAATCTTCATCTTTACACCACACATGCTGAGAGGAAATAAATGCATAGTGATGTAGAGCAGGAAGGCCTCTACCAAAATTGTAAATTTGGTGATCCTCGTGGTAGGGGTTCTGACCCAGGGCGGGGCCAAACTTGGTACATAGTGAATATGTGTAAAACATTTGAAAATCATCTTCTTAATGCTATTGATAGTAAATTAAAAACTAAATGGATGTTTGGAATGAAGCAGGGAGTTTCTATTATAATTTTAAATTTCGTGACCATGGGTATGGGGTTTGGTATTAGGGTGGCGCCAAATGGTCATTGATGAATGTGTTAACAATTGAACATTTTTAACTTCTTCTTGATAACTACCAGTCCAATTCTTTTCAAATTTGTATGAAGCATCTTTGGGACAAGGGGCACATAAATTGTAAATTTCAGGTCCTTTGCACCCTGGGGCCTTGGGGGGAGGAAGTGACCAATTTTCAAAAAATCTTCTTCTTTACAACCACACATGTCTAAGAGAAACTAAATGCATAATGATATTAGAGCAGGAAGGCCTCCACCAAAATTATAAATCTGGTGATCCCCAGGGTAGTGGTTTTGACCCCAGGGCGGGGCCAAACTTGGTACATAGTGTTTATATGTAAACATATTGAAAAACATCTCCAGTAATGCTATTCATATTAATTTTAAAATGAAATGAATATTTGGAATGAACATGGAGCCTTTGATCTTAATTATACCCCCCCCCCCCCCAACAAGTTTGGGAAGGGGGTACTGGATGTATCTTTCGTCTGTAAACAGAATTGTTTTCCAGGCATTAAAATGTTAGCCTTTCCACCTAGAGTTACCATATCATGCATATGATCTATCCATGGGATGAAGATGTTCCTTATCGAATTTAAGGTCAAAGGTCAAACACACTAGACAATAAAGTAGCAACATGGTTTCCGGGTTCTAAAGCATTATCCTTTCTACGTAGAATCACCATATCATGCATATAGATTACCCTTGAAACGAAGATGTTCTTTATCAAATCGGGGTCAAATGGTCAAAGGTCAAGTGCACTGGACATCAAAGTAACAATATGGTTTCTGGGCTTCAGCGTTTACTTTCCACATCGAGTCATCATATCTTACATGTATACAAACTACCCAGTGGTCGAAGATGATCTCTATTGAATTTGGGGTCAAAAGGTCAAGCTCACTGGGCATTAAAGTTGCAGTAAGGTTTTCTTTTAAAATTTTGAACGGTTAACAACCCATTTGTGAGATTGAAATGATAATTGTCTTGTGTATTGAATAGGAATCATGCATATTTTGAAAGTATATACATATGAACACAGCCTAGATGAGACTTAAAAAAATGCAAATATGAGACTCCCCGTTATGGGATATTGATACTCAGTGACCCGTTAAGGCCTGTGGGCCTCTTGTTATATTCTTGTGAGGCGGAATTCATTCAAAAGCTTCTACATGAAAAGAAGAAATCTTTAGTGGTGCCCTTTAATTCGACATTTCGATTATATTGACGATGTTTTATCTATCAATAATAATGATTTCCATTCATATGTTGATTCAATATATCCCAACGAACTAAGAACATAAGGACACCACAGAGTCTTCCATGTCTGCTTCGTACTTGTGCATATGGTGTGTATGTCTCTCAACTTATTCGATATGCAATAGCTTGTTCTGCGTATTATCAGTTTTTGAATCGAGGCAAGCTACTTACAGACAAGTTGTTGTTGCAGGGGTTTCAACAGTCACGTTTAAAGGCAGCATTTCGTAAATTCTATGGTCGTCATAACATTTAGTTGGCCAATATGACCTACCATTGAGTCAAATGCTGTCTGATGTGTTTCATAGCCATTGCTAAGCCGTTTTTCACACATGATTTGGCTACGGATTGTTCCGTTTGCCTGATCAAGACTATGAGCTCACGGCGGGTGGTACCGGTCAACAAGGGATGCTACTCCTCCTAGGCACCTGATCCCACCTCTGGTGTGTCCAGGGGTCCGTGATTTGCCCAACTCTTGTTTTTGTATCTATTTAGGACTTACGAGATTGATCACTGTTCGTATATCTTTGCTTACATTCTGACTATATATCATCATGTAGTTTGTGAATTGTTAATGTAGTTACCAGGCATGTTTGCTGATTTACCTGAATGTCATGGTTATTGTTTATAAGTTGCCAGGCAATATCTTTGCAGTTTCCGTGCAGTGTAGCGTTCATGTTGGCGTCAGATTCCCAGTCGCGATGGGCGGAGTGGGCGTAGGCGGCGGCAGGAGTGGCGTGGGTGATCCTCGTGGTGGTTACCACACCTGTCGATTTACCTGTAGAAACACACAGCGTGCTGTAAACATGTTATCAAATGAGCATGCTTTACATATGGTTGTAATACCCCCTTCGTCTGTTTCTGTAGTCGTAAAGAAACATTCCACAATAAGAACTGAAATCTGAATTGGTTACAATAAAGAATTCTTGAAAATTTTTGACAAGTAAGTTTTGTACAAAGAAAACTGAAAGTATACAATGAAAAGGTGAAAATAGCGAACATCGATTAATCTCTTAAAGCCTACAAACAACACACAATAAAGAGTAGGACACACACGGACCCCTGGAATAACTAGAGGTGGAATAAGGAGGAGAAAACGTCCCCTGCCGACCGGTCACATTCGCTGCGAGTCCTTTTAGGGCTTTATCTTCATAAGGTAAACAGGGTAATCCGTAGTTAACATCAGTGTGTAAGGAATGGCTTGACAGTTGATATGAAACACATCAGACAGTGTTCCACGTGATGGTAGAATGTATTTGCAAATTACATGGTTTTTCTATTTAAACAGTACTTTACTATGTATTAATTAAACACAATAGGATTAGACAGCAGGCCCAGTCTATGTAAGCCTTCTTCTTTAAGGTACAAACTCGTGTACACATAATGATGTAGGTGAAAAATTACAATTGATAATGATACTATCTCAATTTTATGAAGTCAAAACATAATATATTGCACAAAGTACAATGCACATATACAGTAATAAAAAGGCAGAGACAATCTCGTAAGTCCCAAAGAGAACACAAAACAAGAGTTGGGCAAAACACGGACCCCTGAACATACCAGAGGTGGGATCAGGAGCCTAGAAGGAGTATGCATCCTCTTTCGACCGGTCACACCTAACATGAGCCAATGGCTTTATCAGGTAAATGGAGCAATCCGCAGTCAAAATCAGTGTATACAATTGCTATGAAACACTTCAGACAGCATTTGACTCAACGGAAGGTTGTAATAGCAAAATAGATAACTTTATGTGACTGTTGAAGCCCCTGCAACAACTTGTTTGTAAGAAGTCTGCATCGATTCAAAAACTGATCATACGCAGAATCTCTTGCGTATCGTATAAGCTGAGAGTTACACACCATGTGCAGGTGATAATGGAATTTTGCTAGTCTACATAAATATGGGAAGTTGACGATGGAGAAGCTGAAATCGTCTCGTTTGTTGTAAAGTTGAGTTGTTAGTTTGCCATTATTGTCTATTCTCAATAAAATATCAAAGTACGAAGCAGGCATGGAAGACTTAGTGGTGTCTTTTATTTCTAGTTTACTGGGACATATGAATGAAAATGATATATCTAAATGTCTAATTAATTAAAGCCCGCCGCTATAGAGATTTCTTCTCAGGTAGAAGTTCTGAATAAATTCTGCCTCGTAAGAATATAAATACAGGTCTGTTAACAAAGGAGTACAATTCGTGCCCACTAAATTCCAACATACTTTTGGAAGACCTAATCACCAAAAACTACAAAGATATTGTCAATGAGGAACTTCTTATAGCAATGACCAATGAGGTATAAAGGGTTTGCCTACAGGTATTGTATATAATAATTAACTCTATTAAAATTCTTTTGATATATTTATAAACTGTTTCATATTTATTCATTTTAAAATTAAAACATTTTTTTCATTGATACCCCCTCCCAAAAGAAATTTCAGAAAACAACATTTATACATCGTTACGGTTATTGTAGTGGTTACAGGGACTGCTATTTTTAAAAATGATGTGCAAATGACCAAAAACGTCCTGACATGGTTATTAGAATGACTTATATTAAACTTAATAACAATAAAATGTTATCTCTAAATAAACTATCTAGCAAAATTCTTTATGATATTCTCGTAGCAAAAAATTTTATCATACCCTACACAGAGAAATTACTATTCGATATAAACTTTCAAGAATACAAA
>CAJDSM010003750.1:5000-20900 GCA_903981925.1 Ostrea lurida
GCTAGCCATGAAGCCCACATGGCCTTTTCTTGATATCAATCGATAGATCATTATACACTGAACAAGTTTTGTTCTACATGTCTTTACAAAATATTTACCAGTAAAGAGTTATTGATGTCGACAGAAATTCGACTCTCCAGGCTAGCCATGAGGCCCGCCGGTCTAAATCTTGATATCGTACAATAAATCACGATAAACTGATAAAGTTTTGTTCTACATCTTTTATCAAAATATTAACCTCCTAAAAGTTATTGATAAAGACACAAAATCGACCCTCCAGGTGAGTCATGAGGCCTGTGGGCCTTTTCTTTGACATCAATCGATAAACCTTGATAAATGAAACACTTTTTGTTCTACATGTCTTCACAAAATATTTACGAGTAAAGAGTTATGAATTAAAACGTGTGAAGCAAATCCAACAATTTTTTGGCTCATTTTCGGACTCAGGCGAGCTTCGACGCCTTTTGAGTCAGATCGATGTAAATGTTAACCTGAGCGTACCAATACCTTGTCTACAATCGCTGAAAATTACAGCTTCGTATCTTGAATCGTTTTGGAGAAAAGCTGTGGACAACGAGACCCTCTAAAAATGAGCAAACTTGAGATATCTCGAGACCGGAAGTGATGTCATCAAAATAAAAAAGTATATATCAGGACGTTTTGTTTTGCAATAAGTCCTGAAAGTTTCAGGCAAATCGGCCCAGCCGTTTTTGAGAAATGCTCTGTACAAAATCGGTAAGAAAAAAATAATAAATAACTACGTCTGTACAAAATATTTACCAGTCACGAGTTCTTGATGTCGATAAAAAAATCGAATCTTCAGGCTAGCCATAAGGCCCGCAGTTCTAAATCTTGATATCGTACAATAAATCACGATAAACTGAACAACGTTTGTTCTACATCTTTTATCAAAATATTTACCAGTAAAGAGTTATTGATGTCGACAAAAAATCGACTCTCCAGGCTAGCCAAGAGGCCCGTCGGTCTAAATCTTGATATTGTACCATAAATCACGATAAACTGAACAACGTTTGTTCTACATCTTTTATCAAAATATTTACCAGTAAAGAGTTATTGATGTCGACAAAAAATCGACTCTCCAGGCTAGCCAAGAGGCCCGTCGGTCTAAATCTTGATATTGTACAATAAATCACGATAAACTGAACAACTTTTGTTCTACATCTTTTATCAAAATATTTACCAGGAAAAAGTTATTGATAAAGACACAAAATCGACTCTACATGTGAGCCATGAGGCCTGTGGGCCTTTTCTTTGATATCAATCGATAGACCTTGATAAATAAAACACTTTTTGTTCTACATATCTTCACAAAATATTTACGAGTAAAGAGTTATGAATTAAGACGTGTGAAAAAATCGAAAAAAATCGAACAATTTTGGCTCATTTTCGGACCCAAGCGTAGCTTCGACGCCTTTTGAGCCAGATCGATTGAAAATGTTACATGAGGTACCAATACTTGTCTTACAATCGTTGAAATTACAGCTTTCGTTATCTGAATCTTTTGGAGAAAAGCTGTGACAACAGGACCCTCTAAAAATGAGAAAAATTGAGATTCTCGAGACCGGAGTGACGTCATCAAAATAAAAAATAATATATCAGGACTTTTTGTTTTTTTGCAATAAGTCCTGAAGTTTCAGGGCAAATCGGCCCAGCCGTTTTCGAGAAAAAATGCTCTGTACAAAATCGGTAAGAAAAAAATATGAGAAATAATGAATAATGGAGAACATAGACAATGAAGCGGTGAAAGGAAACTAATAATGTAGAAAATGAAACAATAGAATAAACAAGAAGGTCTTCCGTTGGAAACGGAAGACCTTAAGGTAAGGTTTGCGCCATTTCAATATTGTAGCGAACAGTCATTTGTTACATAGCAATATTTTCAATGACCACGTTCATATCTTTTGCTAGATTGAAACAAGCTTTCATGCTTTAAAATTCGCAATCTTTAGGTAATTTATTTTGCTTACGTGTGTTCTATTTTACGTCTCATCGAGGATGAACTCCTTACTAACAAAACTTACCATCTTGATAGGTATATTAAATTTTTTTTAATCATATAAAAGACATTTCATTCAAAAAACCAAAACCACTGATCAATATTACTTGTTCACACTTCCTGTTTCCTGCTTTTTGGGATCCTTCGATGGATACAGCATATAATCATCAGGCCACGATCGCCGTTATTAGTAGTGGTATGCTCACACCAAGAACAATGACAAAAACAGACAGATCTTAAAAAAAAAGCATCAAGTCCATAAAAAATTAATATTCATTTTATACTTTCAACATCAATTGTAAATCTGCACTTTTATGTTACTAAACCTGCTTGTCGTTGGCTTCCTTAAAAAAAAATGTAAAGTTTGACATTGTGGGGAAATTATGCATATTTTTTCACATTCAATGAACTCCAATAAATGTATAAATGAATTGACTGAGGCATTAATAGGATATTCCAATTGAGTGTAAAGTATTAGTTATAAACTGAATATCAAACTTTACACACAACCTGAAGCCATCCGAGTTTCAATCAACAATCTGCATCTCATGGACCAGTTTACTTTCAAAATCGCGAACATAGGGTAGACGGGTCTGGTGAATCTACATTTTACAACAAAAAATCTGCCAATGTAAAATATGTATTTTACGGCGGTATCCATTATCAGTTACCAGTCATATTCATTATTTGTATTTTCGGGTATTGAAATTAGGTTCCTATGCAGATTTATATCTCTTTATTAAAAATTTATCACGGGAAAAGGATTAATTGGTAAATTGAGATAATCTCGATTTAATATTTCTGCCAATCTTATCGCCCAACAAGAACAACTAAAAAAGATATAGCGGGGCGTTTGTTTCAGCTAGTATTGATGCGCAAGCGCATTTTTTCTGCTTTTAACATCCTCCTTGTTAAATCAGTCAAAAACTATTTTTTGATGTTACAGAGATTTTTTATATTTTGGATTCAAGTCAAGCATTTCATAAAATTTTGTGTTCGTTTATTTGCATAATTTAGCAAATTGGCAGTCTGTATTTAGTTCGAATGTTATAGCGTGTTTCATACCATTCGATTGAGTGTTCTCGGGCATACAAATCTCACCACGGATTAACCGGGGATGCTTAGTCTAGACACCTGATCCCACCTCTGGCCGTGCAGGGGTTTTACGTGTTCCCCCGAATCTTGTTTTTGTATTTATTATTTGGGACTTTTGTGACCGGTCAGCAGACGCTTGCTCACTCCTTCCATTGGCACCTGATCCTGCCTTCGCTTTTGTCGGAGGTCCCATGTTGCCTTACACTCGAATTTGTATATATTTTTTCCCCTATGATGACATTAACGTTTTAACACATGTTATTCTTCGCCATTTACATTAACCAGTTTGCTTATTCAAGATTATAGGTATCATTGCGTGTGTGAATTTCTACATGGGTACTTCCGGTCTCCTATTCTCACTCCGGTATGGTGACAGCATTTAGAGTTTTTTCATTTAAAGGTACATTGCAGCATATATGAAATATACATGTATATAAAACTTACTCTTTCGGTCATTCCATTTTCATCTTTTCAATAGTTAGAAATGATATCTGCTTCTGGAATCGGCCGACTTTCATTGTTTGCAATTTCTCTTTTGTACAACAAATACTTCGGCAGCATCTTGGTTCGCAATATCCATTTTTACATTTTCTGACTGCTGCATTTGCGAAGACTTCGTGATTCAGCAAAAACGCTTCCAAAGCTAAAGCACATGATTCCCCCATTAATTGTATTGCATCACTCGTGTGATTACTCAAAGACCCATAATTGTGTTTCAGTGTATATACACACATAACCAGATAACCTCTTTGTTTGGACGCCCGAGTATAGTCATCACCAATATAATCAAACACTAGACACTATCACCATATGCGTGCTGATATATTCAGTATACGGAGACAGTGTGTATAGCGGAGATGACAAAACACCTGATAAATCCCTTGTGCCATGTGCACGCAACGTATATATACACGGGTGTGGGAGTGCGACAACGATCCTGCTCCATTGAGCCATTCACCCGACACCCCGATTCTCCGTACAACCCACCTCTCCAAGATATAATATATACAATATACATAGAACGCTAATAATCTCGAAATTTTCAACTAGATACTGGTCGAGATCTCTTGATTCACATCTGTTCCAACGTGAACCTACTCTCCCATTATATGTCGCTACAAATTTCCTCCTGCTTAGCGTACATTTCAATCCACGATAGCAATCCAGCAAGTTCCACATAACTATGAATTAGTAGAGTGGGGCGACCCATCAACCATGAATGAAACTCAGCATCTACTGACAGCTGGTGACGATTTGAGCTATACGCCGCGAGACGATACCACACGGGCTCTCCCTCTCTCCTCTCTCTTAGGTGATGTGATACTAACGTTATATCCCATCACTAATACGACTCACCCTCTATGGCGTGTTATATCCCTGATTCAAAAGCTTCTTTCCTTCGATAGTATGAGAGACAGACATTATGTGCAGATACATCTTATAGGATCTACATCACGCCCGAGTGGCTCTCTCTCTCTGCCAATCGAATCTGTTGCTCCTCGTGTAAGATCTTTATATATATGTGTTCATTTTCAAGCACATAATCTGAAAACCTTATATAATTGTAGGGCATTTGATGGATGCTTTACGTTTCCCCACAAAATGCATAACACTATACGGCAAACGTAATTTTGCTTACACATTGTTTTGCCCTGCTCCAACATGAAATTCTCCATAATTTTACCTTTCCTCTTTTCCCTTAATGTACTGCATTGTATAGAGAAGAAAGCACTAGCAGGAATACACACATATGATTCAGTACTTTATGCATAGAAGAGAAAATGAGAGAAAATAATTAAAATCAACGTGGACAATTTTATTCTTGTATAGGTTACAAAAATAACTGACCTTGTTATGATTCAAGTACCAGTGGCGAAAGTAAATATACTCTTGTACATGATTAGCCAATAAAGACATCACTATTTTGACCCCATGTTAAATCATGAGAAAAATATAAAACACTTTGGTCAGTACAATGCGACATCTTAATTTTGATAATTGAAGTATTTAAACAAATTTTCAAGGGTATCCTTTATCCATATCAAAAAATTGTTCACGAGCTATTTTACGCCACTTCCTCCCCTCTTAGATCAGTTTATGATTGTTGGGGGATTTTTGATTACGTTTTAAAACCCACATTGTTTAAGATTTCGCCAATTTATATCCAATATATTTCTCATAGGGTTACAATTGAATACCCCTGTTCCTGACAATATGCACATCAAGTCTACCCCCAATAAGCCATAAGTCATATGTTGACTTGATTTGTTTTTTATACCTTTGTTAGGACTGTTCATTTTTCGTTACTAGATTTGACAACGGGTAACCCCGCTTACCTCGTTTCACTAAGGGTCACCCGGCGGGTGTGACCGGTCAGCAGAGGATGCTTACTCCTCCATGGCACCTGATCCTGCATTTGCTTTTTTTCGAAGGGTCCATGTACCCCTACATCGACGTTGTATATTTTGTTTTTGGGACGGATGATTACGTTTTAACCCATATATTTGACTTTCGCCAATTTAGTATAGAAATGGTTGAAGATAATTACCGTCTCGAACTAGCTTACCAAAGGTGAATCTAGAAACAAAGCAGTTTGTGGATTAAAGTCGAAGAAAATGAACAGTGATCAAGTCTCGTTTGTCCCAAAAAGGAAATGGCAAAAAACACCCGTGTTGGAAGCACCGACACTCTGGACACAAACCAGATGTTGAGATCAGTGCCTAAGGAGAGTTAGGCATTTCCCCTGTTGACCAGTCACACCCGCCGTGAGCCTTGTCTACTCTTGACCAGGGTAAAACGGTCGTGGAGTATCCGTAGTCAATCAGTATTAGCACAAGGGCTTCTGCTTTTGAAATCCGAAACCACTCAATGCCGAGCGTGACATGCATACTCTATTCTGCTTTATGTGCTAGAGCATCCCTGCGCAACACTAATATCGTTGTAACGTGACCATTAGGACCTTGCAGAAATGCTGCGTGTGTGTAGTGAGGTGGGTTGAGAGCTCCTGAAATAAACACAGGACTTGTTTTATATAAGTTATGCAGCCCCCCGATGTTCGCAGACTTTCACAAGAAATGTGTAATTCGTATGCATAGAACGTGCTTCAGTGCATATTCGAATTCTCAGGACATCACACACCAATCATTGCAATGTAAATAGCATGGTAATTATACATGCTACATTTAAGTGATGGGAAGTTGACATAATGGAGAGATAGTGTCGAATCGGTCCCTGTTTTTCATTGAAGTTGAGTTGTTATTTTGCTGTTTAAGTCTATTCTATAAAATACCCACATTACGAAGCAAACTTGGAAGCTCTGTGGTGTCCTTTATTTCTAGTCATTGGAATTTATTTGAATTGACAAGTGTTATGAAAATTCATATTAGTAAATATAAAGATCGTTCAATATATTAGAAATGACGAATGATTAAAAAGTTGGCTTGTACAATACTATGTTTACAACAGCTTAACAGTATGTATGTGTAAACAGCTATTAAAAAAAGTTTTAAGCCATTTTGTTCGCACAATGTTTGAGTTATGTGAATGGATGTTTCAAGTCTCTAATGATACCTTCGTATACCGCAGCGCATCTACTGCCACAAAAGTTAAAAGTGTCTATATTCTAGGTGGTAGACAACCTTAGGATATTTTGCAATGTCGTGAGTGCACAGCTCCCTTTCTTTGACTCCTTCGCAAAGACCTTCAAGAACCTTTTTCACGTACGTGTACCATATGCAGTTTCCAAGTTTTATCAACAAGGAAAATGATTAGAAAAATATGTAACAACTCCTGCGTCAATTCAAATATTTTTTCATTTATTGACACTTCCAGAAAGCCTTGAAGCTGTCTATCCATCAGTTACTTTACCGCCACGCCAGTTTTCTCTAAACCATTTCTATATTGTTGTTGTGTATCTCATCTTTGTAACATTTTCAAAACGATTCTCAGTTCTAGCTTGATTTTAATCTCCATTCACCTGTAATGTTTTGGTAATGCATGCTATTGATAAGTTTTATAATGTATTTCATGCGGGTTATTTAATAGTATCACTTAAAATGTAGCTGTATACTTTTTTTGGGAGGGGCATACATTTTGCGCGATTCTAGACTTTTACAGATTGAAATTTTCTATCCGTTTGCAAAGATGTTTAATTCAACGAAAAAATCGTCATAATTAGGTTACTGCGTATCGACACCTCGCAGCACTCCGTTATAGGTTTATGGCGGATTTACATGTACACCTGTATTTGCATGTTAACATGTTTATAGGGAGCAGTGGATTTTCATTACAATTCCCCAATTCTAATTGGGGAAAATGCCTCATGAGACAAAACGCAATGTTGGGCGCAAACAAAGGCTAGAAAAGTGACCAGGGTTGAAGTTAATGACCAATAATCTAGAGAAACAATTAGAAAATTTACTCGAACTTTAAAAAAATAAACCAAAAATTCGAGTCCATGTTCATCTACATTAACTTGTACTTTTTGTTTTCCTCCTCAATACGATGTAATTCGAAGTGTTTTTCTTTTTCGTGGAAATGCGGGCTACATGACTTAAATATTGTAATTTGAACTCATTTTCAACAGGTTGAAATATGTTACATTTGTTATCTTTTATTGATGAAGGCATGCATTTTTCTTGTACCCCATGATTGATTTATTAAGCCCCTGTGTGAAATTGTTTTGGAAACGATTTTCACCGTTTATTCACCCCAACTTATTGAAAGAAAAAGCCTGTATGTTCACATACAATGATATCTTGCCTTATTAATCCAGACCAGCTTTCCAGGCTAATATAACTTTTTATGCTTGGGTAACCAAAAGATCGGCTGGTATCCGTGGTTTAGGGAGTTAATCGGGAGTACACCGGCTGATTTGGCCATTTTTATGACATCGGACGAATGCGGCAAAGTTTTTGTCCACGCATTATTTACATAAATTGGCACTGTCCGGAGGCCGTCTTCAAAGACCATCTGGTAATGTACGCATCTGTTTCCAAAGAGAAATTTTGGAGGGCCGGCTAGGAAGTGAATTATCGGCCGGACTTCGGACCGAATAGTTACTATACTTATCGGTCCGATTCCTTATGATGTACGGGCGATAAACTTGCCTTATTCACCGGAAATCGCACGAAACGCCCGAGTATTCTTACGTTCATCGACAATGCCTCTTCGTGTTAGAAACTTCCGGCTATAATTATACACGGTGACTGACAGATTGTTTATATAGCCGCCGGTCCAGTTTAGCATTGGCACGGTGACCTGGCTTGATGTCTGTTTATATATCTGGTTCCTCACGGTTCAAGCGTTCGTACATCGGTGGGTTAACTTTTACAAAGTGTAAACAGACTTCGGGCCGGCTATCGGCTCATGTTCGGTCCCAAAAACATTTCTCCTCTGCAGGCTCATACACCAACCGATTACCGCTCGATTCCGGCCGGATATCGGGACGATTCTTTAAAGGGACGTGTAAAGGATATGTGGACCGATATGAAAATATTACGGGACACCGGAGAAATTTTTAACATTCCGAGGTAAAAAACTTTCTTCGAGCACCTCCCGATATTTGCCTGGAGGGCCCCGGCCACGGCCGGCCATGTCTGTTGTCCGGCCGGTGACCAGGTCAAAAATTTCTAAAGAGCATGCCCCGGAGTACATTCTAAGGCCTAATCGGAAGGGGTGTGTGACCAAAACTTAATCTATTATTAGTAAATTATTCCGATCTTGTCATTCGCTCAAGTTACGGCATTATTTAATACTGTTAAAAACGAGAATATTTTTGGGCAACCACACTGAGTTAAGAGCAATCAGAAATTGACAAATCTGTTGGCGCATATGTATTATAACAAACGATACACCTTGTTATATACCACCTAATCATGATGAATGTCAATGAAAATATTTTAGCTCACAACGTAATTTGTTTCGAACGTTTTAATTGAAGGCACTAAAAATTAGGTAGTTACTTCTTAATATTTTTAGTTTTTACTTATACGTTGAGAGTATGAACACACAAAACGTGCAATCAAAAATTGAAGGTAGTACCACCCAAGTTCTCAATTCAATTATACTTACTGGCGTTCTTGTGGTTGCTTTGGTGCTTATAAAAATTAATGCGTTATATTAGATCAGGGATTGGGAGACCAATATATCTATTGTTAATTTCATGTTATCTAGCAAAGCGTCTTTCTTCCACCACTTACCATACATTCAGTATTGGTTATGAGCAGTATTTCCCCGTTAACGACCCATTCACAGCGTTGCAGAGCCCTCTACATTTGTAACAGATCCTCCAATGTGCACGTCACAGTTAAAGTTGAATTTTGCCACTCATCTACATTTGCCATGACTGGGCAGTTCAGATCCCGGTCCATCCATCCTTGCAGTAACATTGTTCCTTCTGGTATCGCAGTCCTTAGTTGTATCCACCGATTACAAGTACAGTTACTCTAAACATTGCCTCCCGAACGTGAAAATTATCGCCATTTCTTATGAAATTTAATGAATTAAAGGTGTATGTAGATTAGGGGCAAACCACGAAATTCTACTTTACACAGACCATAGGGAAAAAGACTCCCAGTTAAAGAGATACACATATCTACAGTTAAATAACATCGACCCTGCATCTTTCCTCTATATATATGATATACCGCCATATTGTTTTTGCAATTCATTAATTTTCGTGGTTTTATATTTTGGTTAGAGTTATTATATATTCATAATTGCAAGTATAGTATCATTTGTTACGGCTTGCTGATAAATGACTGCAGCATGCTATTATTTTTTTTAAAACCAAAAAAAAAAAAATTAATAAATCAACTCATCAATCGGTTTATAACAGCATATTGCATAGTTACATTTTGAACCCTTGTTAGCAGATATAACGTTAGTAGCATTATCCACAATTGCAGCTTGTCCTCTTATCCAAATAAACAATTTAGAGATACTTGTATATGCTGTTTACAAGAATCAATTACCGCTAGTTAGTTACGGCGTTCGCTCTGCGTTACCCGGATGTTTTGGAGCTTGACTCCACTGCTGCCCACTAAGCCTACATGTACATATAGAAAACTAGTCATAACAAAATGTGTCTTTTCATATCTTCAAAATTTAAATACATTTTTAGCAATTGTAGATAATTTGAAACCTTTATCATATTGATCTATGAATTTTATTGCCCGGAAAAGCCTGCGTGTCATGATAAAGCCTGAAAGAGGGAGTGCCACATCAAGTTCCATGTTACTGGACCGACAATACTCCAGGAGTTTTTAAATATTAACGCCGACACCCACTAATATTGGATCACCGAGACTGTAGCATACAACCTTGTATCTCGAATCCCGTCCTTGATTCTCATCTATTCTCCGCTCTCACACCACTCCATGGATGCTCGCGTGTGAGAAAGCTGAACATCCTCTAGCACTTTGTCTGGCACGAACAAAACATATAGACGTTAAGATACGTCTTTTTTAACATCTACGATGTGTCCCTATCTCTTTATACAACTGACTTGAGAATCATCTCTATTTCAATGTTGACGACTGTGTTGAGTTTGCATTATCATGAATCGGTATATGTATTTTAACAGTTAAGATAAAACGCATAGTCTCCATATTTGTAGCTAAAAATCCATTTCTATGAATACATCGATGTCCTCATTATGAATTTTGGAACTCCGCCTTGCATACAAACTACTTTCGCACGTAACACACTCCTCTTATGTGTGATGGTGTGTGCGTGTGTGTCGGTGATAATGGGGTGGCCAATTCCGTCTTATTTAGAATAACATGGATCAAAATATATACTATCATTAGTAAAAAATTTCACAGAGGGTACAAGAATTGAAGTGTTAGAAAAGTATATACGCCTCGCACGGAGTGGCGTGGCGTGAGTGAGTCGGAACTCTCTCCATTCGACACTCGTGAGATAATTCGTCGATTATTCTAATCCTTCATACTATCCCACGCTCTACGTTCAGCACCTATCAGTCCCTCTCAGAGAGATATACTTTTTGAACCTAGTCTACTCAATATATAGAACTCCTCTTACTGGTTTCAAACTTTAAGTGTCATAGACTGGATAATACAGAGTTTGAAAACCTTTAAAAAACACTATCTTGACTCTATTATCTCAGTTTTATGACCTGTATAGAGCTACGCTCCTCCGGAGCAGCCCAGCTGTCCGATTCGCTTACTGTCATCTTCCTCCTGGGCGACTCTCTCGGTACCGATCACCCCTCGCAATCTCTAATACATAACCTAATGTCGCTCGTTTATGCGCTCTTGACGGAACTATTCACCTGCGCTCAGAGAACTTCCCTTCCGTATAACACACATTGCTTTGAGTGGGTTTTATTTTTGTTGGTAGGCTTACATTCTTGTTGCGAGTGTTATAGTCGCCTGTTATCTTTCAGGCGTTAAAATCGTGTATTAAAACTTGCCTTTCTAGATTACTTAATTTTCGGAATTGTGTTGGGTTTTTAAACTTGTCATGCTTCAATCTTTTCCGAATTTTGTTTCAGTCTATTCTAGCACATTCTACAGATACACTGCCCGCTGTTCATCATCCTTTTGGGGCGTGACCACAACATAATGTCGAATTCAACTCTACTTTATATATAGTTTTGGCAGTCAAATAATATCTTCGAATATCTCCCAAGAGAGATGTATAGGTCGTTTGTTTTTAAGGGCAAAATATACAAGTATGGATCATTCTCCACAAAAATAAATGTTTTTAGCTCACCTATTTGTATCATCAACGATGCTTGACACCTAAAAGTTTAGAAAGCTCGAAGTTGACAAAGTGATAATAAACTAATGAGTAGAAAAGCCTCATTTCATGATCAACCTTTTGTTCCGCCGTCTGCTCCGTCGGTCTGTCTCCAAGTAAACTTTTCAACATTTTCGAACTATAAACATTTTCCTTCAAAATCTGCAAGGACAAACACAGCCCGGTACAGGATGGAGAAGAGCGTTGTCCCATATTTTTCTACGCATAAATCATAAGTAGTCAGTTACAAGATCAATCAACTGTTTGGAGTTATAGGTCCGAGTGACATCTTAAGTTCAGTCGTTGTTCTGACATGACAACAGCACCAGGACCCCGAGATTCAAAGGAGGGAGAGATTTTTAAATGGAATTTCCTACTTTTCACGGAATTAAACTCGCAATCAAAAAATTCACTAAACTTAGTACATAAAATTGAGGATAATTAATCCTTCGACTTCTCCAAGGATTTGGTTTGTCCATTTATTAGAAAACATTCGTCTCACTCTTCTACAAGTTCACTGCCACTGATGGCCAGGATATGTAGTAAACAACATAGTTCAATGACGTAGGTGATAACTGTAGAAAAGTAACTATATATAAAGCTCGCGTATATGTTTGTTATAGAATTGTACAAATTCAATGAATCCCCCCGGTATGGCATGTGTATCCATGCTCCTCTGTATAAGGTCCTTGTGTGACAGTGGCCACAATCAATAATAGAGCTGCACACACTGTCTCCGCATAGCAAAAGAGCTTCCTTCTGTAAACAGTTGTTGTACTAATTGCCAATTATTACCTAAACAGATGTCAGTCAGAATATCTTTTAAAAAATAGCTCCAATAGTTGATTATCGGTTTAAGTTTTTATTTTCGTGGTATCATCTGTTTTTACATTCAACCGAAAAGAGATATATTTGGCTTAGAAACAACTCTCTCATAATATAATCTGCATTTCCATCGATATATGAATATCTAGTGCAAATTTATATCATTATAGGTGTTTCTGTGTCTGTGTCTTATAAGGTGCATATGAATACGCGAATGTATGTTGGCTAGAAAAATAGTCGACATGTTATGTAAAGCAAGACCTAGCAGTTATCAAAACTATAGTGATAATAATAGAATTAGATTTCTCAAGTTTATTGTAGTTAGCGCGAAAGCTGCTTTCTCGCATTCTGAAAGCATTAATTGTAGTCATGAGATGTTTAGTGTTTCAAAGTGTTTAGTGCTCTCACATTCGCATGACCCATGCAGCGAGATTGAACCCGTCGCAGCGGATGGGAGACCAGCATGGTTACTGCAGTTGGTGGTGACATCGCAAGAAGGCTGTTGGAGCATTCGTTTCTACATATTAATATCTTACACAATTTACTGGATAATTTGTATAGGATTCTAAACGCAGTCCGAAACAGGTAGCAACAGCAATCCCCCTTCTCTATTAGTACAGTTGTTGTTCACATGTGTTCGATGAATTTCTGACTATTCATATCTTAGATAATCTAATATCAAATTTACTGAATAATAGCTTACTTATCAAGAATTTCGAAAAAGCTTCAGCATGATTAGCTCTTCTAGACGATATTAAGGCAGTGGATTCCTACGAGTTAAAACATGCTTTTAAGATATGGTGCAGAATTTAAATTATCTACATAATTTTAGAGTATGGAACGACTTTGCTAGGTAATACGTATGGATAAAACTAACGAAAATTAATTAAAAAGTGACGGAAAGATTCAAGTTTTGATATTACAAATCATTGTGCTCGCCTTCACACCTATTTCATTGCTTACGATTAAGCCTTCCCTGCATTTCACACTTGAGGAGCACCGACGATAGTTGATGCACAGTCATTAATCGGGCCTACAATCACTGGGATGGGTTACTACTGTGTCCACAAATGTTAGCTGTGGTATTACCATATACGTATTTTTATATGTCTATTCACACTGTCAGGAAAATTCTTCTCAATAGATACGCGCAACATAATTCTGTTTAACAAAGTACTCTTAACCCTTTCCTGAAACAGAGTCCACACTCTCCAGAGTGTCAAGGACATCGCATTCATCACTATATAGTGATCGAGAGGGTTATAGCTCAATAGCGCCTAGGATTTATACTAGTGACGCATGAGATATACAATACCTGTTGTTCATAGTCTGCTCAGATCACCTCACGCAGGTGAGTAACTGACAGTAAGAGTTGTTTTATCAGTAGCCAACTTGCCAACGAGCGTTTTTTAATTTGAGATTATCGTACAATACGAGTGAGTGATAGAGAGATAGCAGTTATCTGATGATGAAGAGAGAGATAGTAAGGAAAAAGATTGGAATCTGAAAAGAAGTGACAGTATAGAGAACGAGACTTAAGCTCGAGAGAAGACCAGCAGGTTAGGGCGGTTCGTTTACTCTTCACGAGCCGAGGTGCTAACCAGTGCATTGTTCGTATTAATTGTTATGTATCACTTGGGATTAAGCTTACACACTGATCCGCATTCGGATATTGAATACCAATTGGGTGAGATATTTATTTAGTTTGTTTTCAAATCATGACTCCCCCAGGTGTGTTTGCTCTGGCTTGGTGTAGCCTTCTGGGTACATTCCATTGACATGTGCTTCCCCCAAATAAATATATAAAATAGATATAAATTAAGCAAGAGTGATGTCT
This sequence comes from Ostrea lurida, assembly GCA_903981925.1. Lineage (NCBI taxonomy): Eukaryota > Metazoa > Mollusca > Bivalvia > Ostreida > Ostreidae > Ostrea > Ostrea lurida. The sequence continues at coordinate 19,541 of CAJDSM010003750.1, forward strand.
CTTCAATGCGAATTCTTTATGCAAAACAATGCATATTCCATAAGAGTATTGATTATTAAGTGTGAATTCAGTTGCACGATTGTCGAGAGCAGAATTCAATTTACACCAAATATTATTGCTGTTACATTACATCGCACTTGAAAGAAACCATACGAACATGCGCCCCCAGAGCTCTTTCTTGTGTGAAAAAAAAAGCTGCTTTGTGTAGTTTTTTGCAGTTATTTGTAGTTATTAGAGAGAGAAAAAGCATTGTTTCTAGGCGTTGAGAGGTTTGGGAAGTATAGTGTAGTGTATATAGCATATTATCTTACATTACGAAGAATATTGGCTTACATTACTGGTGAAATCAACACTCTAAACACAGAGAAAATTGGGGTGACGATGGGGGGTTCCTATTACTTAATAGCGTGGTAGTTTTCGTGCAAAGGTTTTACTAAGTGCATTTTATAAATGGACAATGACCTTTTCTTGCGATATCTTAAATTATATAAATTATCTTAAGAATTTATTTTTCAATTTAAACTCCATTTCGTCTGATTGGTGTAAACCAAAGCATAAGGATACAGAATCAATATTAAATGGAAATCAGGAGTACATAATAATGTCTTTTTTACAATACAGATCCTAAAAAAGAGATTTAATACTTGAATGGAAATAAATAATGAACCCTCTTTCTGTATTTATATACGTTTTTTAGATGACTTTGACCTTTGCAATCGTCAACTTTTCCTTTTTCTTATGTAGTATAGTAAATACCACTATCACTTTCTTATGGTGTGTATATCTCCCAGTTGATTCGATACGCAAGAGCATGCTATGCGTTATGCGGGACTTTTTAAAGCGAGGCCAAAACTACTAACAAAAAAGTTTGATTGTGCAGGGTTATAACGAATCTCGATTTAACAGTCACATTTTCCAAACTTCTACGTTCGCTATAAGACCTTTGCGATTACCAAATTATCACTAAAAGTCAATATGTTGCACTGATTTGTTTTCATTACCCTTTGTTAGACTTGTTCATTTTCCTTACTAGATTTTGACTACGGGGTAATCCCGTTTTACTTTATTTATCAGAGAGACTAAGGGCTCACGGCCGCGGTGTGACACGGTCAAGCCAGAGGATGCTTACTCCTCCATGGCACCTGATCCTACCTTCGCTTTTGTCGGAGGTCCGTTGTTGCCCTACACTCGATTGTTATATGTTTTGGATCTATTGATTACGTTGACACATTGTGTAAACTTCGCCTTTTTGTATATACGGAAAAACTCATTGATATCGAATTTTTCAGAGTTAAAAATTTCCATTTAAGATGATTTGTCAAATTTTCTCAAAATTCACCCGTTAATATTCAAAATCTTG
>CAJDSM010003754.1:6701-17472 GCA_903981925.1 Ostrea lurida
GCCTTGTTTACATAATAAAGAATTGTGAGCGTCGTATCTTACTTGTAACTCAACAACTGACACTCAAATTTTTGCTGATCATTAGAAATAACTTGGTTAAACATTTTAATATTGAAAATGCAAATATAAAATTTATTAGTTCAAAACGTGTCCATGTCCCTTTAAAGCAATGCTGGAGTTCGTCATTGACAATATCTTTGTAGTTTTTGGTGATCAAGTCTTCTCAGTCCGCTGGAATTTCAATGGACACGAATTATGCTCCATTGCTAGCTGACCTGTTTTTATACACTTACGAGACAGAATTCATTCAAAAGCTTCAACATGAGGAAAAGAAATCCCTAACGGTGACCTTTAATTTGACATTTCGATATATCGACGGCGTTTTATCTATTAATAATGATTCAAATGTTGATTCTATATATCTCAGCAAACTAGAAATAAAAGACACCACAGAGTATTCTATATCTGCTTCGTACTTAAATATTTATTGAACATCTTTAGACATTATCGGATAACTAATAACTCAACTCTATGACAAACGGGACTATTTCAGCTTCTCCAGCGTCAACTTCCCATATTTATGTACCAACATTCCACCATCACCTGCATATAATGTGTATGTCTTTCAGCTTATTCAATGCGCAAGAGCTTGATCTGCGTATGACTAGTTTTTGAATCGAGGCAGCTACTTACAAACAAGTTGTTGTTGCGGGGTTTTAACAGTCAAGTTAAAAGACAGCATTTCGTAAATTCTATGGTCGTTATAACGATCTACATGTAGTTTGCCGCCATTGGATAAAATGCTACCTGACGTGTTTCATAGCAATTATTAAGCCGTTCTTTGACTACGGATTACTCCGTTTACCTGATCAAGACAATGGGCTTACGGCGGGTGTGACCGGTCGACAGGGGATGCTTACTCCTTCTAGAAAATTGATCCCATCTCTGGTGTATCCAGGGGTCCGTGTTTATCCAAACTCTTGTTTTGTGTACCTATTCTGTTTGAGATTTACGAGATTGTTTCTATATCTTCGCCTACTCATATTTACGTTTTATTTCAGTAAATATAATATTGGCACGCCAAGATTAATGTTAGATATTGGGTGTTAAAACGATGACTTTCACGACTTTGACACTACATATACATGTACCCTAGATTAAGTTCAACATGGTTTCTACATGTCACTTCGTTACTTACTCTATCTCTGATGTTTTGAGGTGTGACAGTGTGGGGCCGATTTTCCCATATATCGTACCGTACAGCTTGTTAAAACGAGACATTCAATTTGATTAAAACCAGATCTTTGATCCGCTCCGATAATCTTATGACATCAGAATATCGGATCTTATTATATACTTTCAATTTCATCTCCTCTTATTCCTTTAGAAGTTTGCGGACCAATATCACACGATATATGCCCGAAAACTTTTCGGCCCGCAAGCTGACGTCATAATTGAACAAAATTGGAAATTTGATTGTGACGTCATAATAGAGCACGTTTCTTGACGTTACTGTTAAAACGTCAACAAACTTTTAATTTTCAATTTTTTTCGTGTTTTTCAGCTCTTGGTCCGTTAAACGATTGAAAAAGTGTTAAAAATAAAAATTTTGTAAGTTTCTAAATGAAATTGAAAGTATATAATAAAAAGGTTATAGACTTTTGTATGGAAAAATATGACGACCTCGTTTTTTGTCGCGAACGGACCGAGCTTACGCGCCAAAAAACTCGGTCGTCATATTTTCCCATACAAAGTCTATAACCTATAAGGATCAAATATCTGGTTTTAATCAGATTGTGAGACATTCTACGTGATATTTAAAAAGGAATAACCTATATCGTCATTATGGCCAACTTCCTTTCAAATATAAAAATGGAAAATCGAGTGTCAGCAATATACATGTATATCCATTGTTGTTTTACAATTCATATAGATCTACTAGCCTGACAGTATCGTGTGTGAGGTGTTGAGGTGGTTTACACGAGGTCAAGTTCAGGGGGCACGTTTTCCTGGAAAGTGCATGTGCCGTATTTGCTTATAAATGCAATGGCGGATCCAGAGGGAAAGGGGTGGTGTCTGGTGGTTGGACCCCCCCCCCTCACCCGCTTTTCGTAACTGATCAACCTCGTGTATAACTAGAAATTGTGTGTGCGTGTGTGTTGTGTGTGTGTGTAGAAAACAGCTGGAAGCTGTCTTGAGACACCCCCCCCCCCCCAGTGAACCCAGGACCTTGATGAGGCCCAGAGGGCGAAGTCCCCTGAAACTACTTAGTTTTGACATAATAAAATGTATATGCTTTTTGGACATTTTTATAATTATGAGGAGTTGCGCACGGAACCAGTCGCGGTAGCTTAGTCAGTGATACGGTATATTGTTTAGGTCGTAGCTGAGAGTTGTGAGTTCAAGCCCTATTCTTGCCATTACCTCATCAAACCATGATTGCGTCTTTGGCCTTTAGAAGGTCTTTAAAGTTTCGGGTATGACCTTAACGGCAAAGATCCCGTGTCGCGACTGGTTTTTGCACGTTAAAGACACCCCCCCCCCCCTGCAACATGCAGTTAAGCATAGGTATAAACGTGGTACTTCACCTACATCTAGTGATGTCTCAATATGAGTTAAAAATTCTCGAAGGGATATCGAAGAATGAAATCCTTCATGATGTTCAAATCAAAATTAACAATCCCTCGGATACAATACAAATGAAAAATTATACAATACAAACGAAAAAAATATACAATTACAAATGAAACAATTATACATGTACAATACAAATGGAAAATATAGAATACAAATGAAAATTTATATTATAGAAATGGACAATATACATGTAGAATACAAATGAAAATTTATACAATACGAATGAAACATTATACAATACAAGTGAAAAATTATACAGTACAAATGAAACACTTTACAATACAAATAGAAAAGATCAATTATTGCAACATTTGACATGCCATACGTTTTGGTTCTGTATTTGTTATTTTTATCCTCATTTTTTTTTTTCATCTTAAAAATTAACCTTGCAAGCATCATTCATTTATTCTGTCTTTGAAAAATGTTTCATATTCATTATTTACAGAAAACTTATGTAAAACACATTTCTATTATCTAAAAAAAAAACCCAAAAACAAACAAACAAAAAACTTGTTAATGTATTTTTTGTATAGGAACTTTTTTCCCCATCTATATATTAGTGATTTTCATTTCTTTAGAGATGAATACTACTTAATGCAATGGAATATTGTTTAACACAATAGAATATTATCTAAAATATATAAAACAATACAAAGAACTATAGTGGGAAAGAAAAGCTTTGATATAAAACATGACGGTTTCCAAATAGTTTGCTATACGTTTTTGGAAGGTTATCAAGAAGTTGCGACCGAATTTGATGCTTCATCAATAAGTTTTCTTGTTAATTTATTTCATCTTTTAAAAGATTGCCTGAACGTTTGCTGACATTGCTGTGATGCAAGACCTTGCAAGTGGCGCGCGTATGGTGAATCATTTTGATCCGACTGGCACCGTAATCTCCATGTAAACGTAATTAACGATTTATGCTGTTTCAGCTAACAACGAGGTTCAGCGGCGATATACTTTTATTTCATGCTATCAAATATATCCGTTATACATTATTTTGCTTTTATTTCAAAAAAAAATATTTTATCTAATTCCTTTTTTAATATTGATATTTCTTTTAATCTTTACAGTAATTGTTTTTAAATTAAGAAATATCATAATTCTGAGGTATATAAGGGACGTAAAGCGAGACTGTTGCCGCCTGCGTATAGGGACGTAAAGCGAGACTGTTGCCCGTAGGCTTAAACTAAACGTTAATCAGAGCTACTACTTGACGACGTCAAACTAATCACAGAGGACAGTAAGTTTCATCCTCAAAAACTATGTTTATATATTTAGCTGAAATAATTTACATTTATGTACTTGGGCAAAATTTATAACACAGTTTCCATCTTTTGTGGAGCATAAAACATGTTATTGTCAATTAGATGAATGAGTTGAAAGCTCCCAAATGTTCTTCAAAACCAAATGCGAGAAAAGATATCCTGTCATACTCAGTTTATCCAAATTAGCCTTATCGGTGCGGATGTTCGGTTATGGCTCTCGTAATAAATCCTCGTTAATCTTGTAATCATACCCGCTCTTGTGTGATCAAATATTCATTGCGTCATTATGACGACTGGAGGCAGATGGCCCGACCCCTGCGCATTGACAAAGATGACCCTCATCGTGGAAGACGCGGTTTGCCAAATGTCGGTTGCACTCGCCGCTAGATTTTTATCCTATGCTCGTTACACAGACTCTGACAGGGTTCTAATACAGTCTTCTTCTCCCTTCTCATAGCATACCAGCACTTTGAGCGTAACCATCATTTAATTTTTTATTTCTTTTTTAAATTCATGTTAAGAATTTCATAATTTATAGTAAATGCATAAAATTGACGAACATTACTAATAAGAAAAAGACGTGAAATACATAGGGAACAGCTATTCGCATATTAATTTTGCATGCAACGATACCTATTCGCTGGTTTAAATGTCCGATAAATGTGCAATAAATATGCAAATAGTGTTATTCAATACTGACATTCTGTAGATGTTAATTCTCGGAACTTCACCAGAATTATTGTAACAAATGTCATCTACCCAGGTTGATATTAGGGAGTTTGAATTATTTATTTTTATCTTTCCTGCAATTTTATTAGACCATGGGGGTCGAATCCATACTAGTGTCGATTGCAAAAAATATTCTGAAGTAGTCCTATGGCGTGTTCTTTTAATCTGATATACAACTCCCATTTCTAAAAGTCTGCATTATTAGCAGAGGTATATGGTGGCATATTTGTGTCATCACTTGTCAGATAATTACTAGTATGCCACCTTGTTAGTTAATTCTGTCGACTTATCATGATGATTTTATTCACTAAGTTTTGTCAAAAATATAAAGTTAAAAAGTAACCGTAAAAATACATGTATCATCCACTAAACACAATTATACGGAAACATTAATGGAGCACCCCTTGTTCTCTATGTCGATAAAAATTAGTCGAAAAACAATTTGACGACTTTTTAAATTCAATAAGTCTTAATTTTTTTTTTTAGCATTGAATGATTTATTTTTCTTGTCTTGGTTGTACTTGTATCAACATGATTACTTTTAGCTAATCGCCAAAATTAAGCCGATAAAATGAATGTCGCCTTGGTTTTTATTCGACTTTTAAAAGATGATGTTTGATGTAAGTTGCCGAAAAATGTCGATTAGATGCCAATTTCATGCACAAAATAAACATTTTTGACAATATCTTCTCATTAAATCAGTCTTCAACTTTATGCAATGAACGACTGAAAAAAATGTTGATTTAAGTGCAACAAGGTGCCCCGTAAAAAATTTCCGTAGATGCTAGCGTACTATTATTTGCACTGGCAGATCAAGATAAAGACAACATATGAACAAGGATTTTAATGTCCCTGGAATAGAAAATTCAGGGGCATATACTTTCACGGTGTCCTGTCCGTGACGAATATCTTTAACCTTGGTCATATTATCATTTACAGCTAATGAGGTACAACTTTCATATTTGGTATGTGTATTTCTTATGGCAAGACCTTTCCATTGGGGCCAACAAACTTGACCTCGTGACCTTTATATTGTCCTCTGTCCTACTTATATAAACTTCTACTATAAGCCATACATTTTTTATGCGTAAGGCTCTGCTTTCACTTTTATGATCATGTGCATTTCTTGTGAGAATAACTTTCCATTGTGCCAAATTTGCTGACCTTGTACCCTTGATTTTGACTTCTAAAACAGGTGAACGACGTATTGCTACAAAGTTTCAAGTACAATGTCTTACAGTTCCACTTTGTTGTAATTCAGGAACATTAGTATTTCACAAACACATTTTGTTTTCTGACATAGTTTCACTGAATATAGTGCAATACCCAGTTCTTTATAAATTCTATAATACTCAGACTTTTAAAAATGAATGCGAAAGGGTCGTGGACGTGAGTAAAACAACTTCCGTTATGTCTTTAATGTATACAGTGTATAAATACATGTATACATGAATGTGTGGAGGGAGCACCTCCCGCCCACTTTCTCCTCCATCCCTTGTTTCTATTTACTCCTTTCCTCTTACCCCTTTCCCTATTCTTCCCACGCTCTTCTCTTCTTCCTTTCTTCACCCCCCCCCTTTTTTTTTTATCTATCTGACCCTCCTAAGCGCTATATGACAACATAAATTTTGTTAGGTTCTTGCTAACTGGCGGGAGCAGAAAATCAGATTGGGGAAATATTAATGGAGGAGTTCCAAGAGTTATTTATCCACACGGTGGCGGATCTCCAAATGTGACAAAAGCTTCTAAATTCTAACGTCTAATCGATTCTGGACTGATCTTTGGAAAACCAACTTTATTGGTATACATATCGAACTGATTATTTCCTATGGAAAAGAACAGGAGTTTTCTCATTTAAACATGAATAGCATTGAAACAGAGCGGATGTCTTAAAACAAAGTGTTTGGAGGCGTTATAAGACGATATCTGAAGTGGAGTTCGATATATGAAGTGGAGTTCACAACTTAAAAAACATCAAAACGTCTATTCTACTCACGCCAACTTTAAATATTCAGAATTTAGTGAGGGCGATATCTGGTTAACGTATCCAAATCCCTCATATGACCGATTTGTAAATATGCATGGTAGGACCTAGCAATATCTCTCTTGGATCAAATTAAATCGGTCCAAAAACGAGGTGTTAAAATTATACGCCCATGGAACTCCTATCAAAGTGCTACAGAAACATAAGATTTGATCCAGACTTCTCAAATTCTTTAAATGGAAGACGAGGGTCGACACGTGGTAAAAGCCGGAAACTACAGATACCTTTTTCGTACCCGGAACCATCAGTGTAGGAACAAAGCATACGAGAACAATTTAGGAAGCAGGAAAACAGCAGGTATGAGATATTGTAACTTGACCTTGTCAAACATTTTTTTTTAAATGAGACGATCAGTACATCACAAACCCAGTAGTAGCAATGCCGCTACCCAGAAAGTCACAGAAAGCTTTAAAGTTAGGAAGCTCATGAACCAAAGCTAATCAAAGCTTCAGAACTGAACAGAAATGGAAAAGTTCACAATTGTCGTCTACTACATGTATTATGTTCCAACAGATAACACAGATGAATGAACAAAAGACCGATTTACAACCAACGGCAGAGTGGTACTGACATCTGTTAGAAAGAGATGCCACCATCTTGTTATCTTCATGAGAGACCTCAATGCCAAGATCGAGATGCACAACACCGGGATTGACGAGGTAATGGAACAGTGTGGAATAGGTCAAATAAAAGAAAATGGAGACAGACCTGCAGAATTTTGTGCATTAAGCAAATTGATTATAGGTATCATAGTTTCTCCACACAAAAGAATCTACAATGCCGCATGGGTATCACCAGACCACACAACTGAGATTTAAAAAATCAGAAGATCCTACAAGATACTAGGATAAAAGCGAGCAGCAGATGCAGCTTTGGACCTGACATTGGGTAAAGTACTGTCTGACATGTTTCATCCCAACTGAGGCCGGTCCTTGCGGACTGATTTTGACTACGGATTATTCCGTTTATTTGCGGACTGATTTTGACTACTNGTAATGCTTATTCCTCCTATACACTGATCCCTCTCTGGTATGTCGAGGGTCCATGCTTGTCCTATTAATTTTGTANGTAATGCTTATTCCTCCTATACACTGATCCCCCTCTGGTATGTCGAGGGTCCATGCTTATCCTATTGATTTTGTGTTCTTTATCTACCTTTTTACTTTTCTTAGGCTTCATAAAGATAATATGAATTAAACTCACATAAATGTAGATACAACACCTCAAAGATACCACCTAAAAACCACCAAAGATACCACCGAGAAATGTTGTTTAAAATATATAAAAGCCTCGGCGTTTATATTTCAAAACAACATATCTCGATCTCGGAGGTCATCTTGTAACATCCACGTAAATAACTTTATTTCTTAATCATTCATCTCTGGATATGGTACTGCAGTAATATCGAAACAAATGTAAATGCATTTGTTGAAGTGTTTTTTTTTCATCTTAGAACATACTANTAACATCCACGTAAATAACTTTATTTCTTAAACATTCATCTCTGGATATGGTACTGTAGTGATATCGAGACAAATTAAAATGCATTTGTTGAAGTGGTTTTTTTTTTAATCTTAGAACATACTGATACATGCTCCTGGGATGATAAACTTTAACCGCCGAAAAAAAATATTCTGACGGAAAACGATAAGCTTCTTAGTCCCTCAAAGCAGCTCTCATAATCTCTTTTTGCACTTATCGGCGAGCAGCGCTTTTAAAGGAACATAGAAACATTTTGAGCTAAAAAAAAATTCAAATTTTATTTTTCCATTGTTTATGTTTACAATGTTTACAAGGTATTTCTAACGGCAAAGGCAAAGATAACGAACAGTGACCAATCTCGTTCAGTCCCATAATGAAAGTTGGGCAAACACGGACCCTGGACGACACCAGAGGTGGGAATCAGGTGCCTAGGAGGAGTAAACATCCCCTATTGACCGGTCACACCCGCCGTGAGCCTATAGTCTTGATCAGGTAGACGAACAATCCGTAGTCAAATACAGTGTGTGAAATACGGCTTAAACAATGGCTATGAAACCATCAGACAGCATTTGACTCAATGATAGTCGTATTGGTAAACTAAATTGTTATAACGACCAATAGAATTTACGAAATGCTGCCTTAAACGTGACTGTTGAATGCAACAACTTGTCTGTAAGTAGCCTGCCTCGATTCAAAAACAGATCATAGCAGCAGAACAAGCTCTTGCGTATCGAATAAGTTGAGAAACATACACACCATATGCAGGTGATTGATGGAATTTTGCTACATAAATATGGGAAGCTTGACGACGGAGAAGCTGAAATCGTCCCGTTTGTCATAAGTGAGTAGTTAGTTTGCCGTTAATGCAATGTTCAATGAAAATATCCAAGTAGGAAGCAGATACGTAAGATTCTGTGGTGTCTTTTATTTCCAGTTCGCTGGAATATATTTGAAAATCGACATAGATTGTGTTTCATAGCCATGTTAATAGGTCCGTTTCTTCACAACCTCGATTCGACTATACGGATTGTCTCCCGTTTACCTGATCAAAACTATGGCGGCACTGGCGGGTGGGCCGTACCAATCAGAACGGGGTGCTTACTCTCCTAGCGAAGCTGATCCACCTCCTGGTGTGTCCAGGTCCGATGATTGCCAACTCTTGTTTTTGTATACAAATAGGTGAAGGTAACATCCGTGTTAAACGTAATCATAAATAAAAAAAAAAACATATACACAATCGAGTGTTGGGCAACACGGACCTCCCGGACAAGCGAAGGTAAGGATCAGGTGCCCATGGCAGGAGTAAGCATCCTCGCTGACCGGTCACACCCGCCGTGAGCCCGTATCGAAATAAAGTAAACGGGACTTAACCGTAGTTCAAATCTAGTAATGAAAATGACAGTCTACAAAATGGTATGAAAACAATCAGTCACATATGACTTAGTCGCTACTTTGTAACGCAAACGAGGTCCATTCATAAGCGATACCGTAGAATTTGGCGAATATGACTTTAACGAGAATTCGTTATACCCTGCAACTTCAACTTTTTTGTTAGTAAGTTGGCCTCGCTTTAAAAAATCCGCATGACGCATAGCTGCTCTTGCGTATACGAATCAACTGCCGAGATATACACACATCAAAGCAGGTGATAGTGTATTTACTACAAGAAAGGGAAGTTGCGATGCAAAGTTAAAGTATCAACGCTTATCAATAGTGTAGTTTCAGTCTGCCATTAGAGTCAATATTAAGTAATAATTCCAAATATGAAGCAGATTGTCAGATTCTGTCGGTGTCCTTTGTGGTATCTCTTTAGACTTACGGATTGATCACTGTTCGTTATCTTTGCTTTTTATTGATAATAAACGCTCGTTCAATATATCAGAAATGTTGACTTAAAGGCCACCGCCTAAAGATTTTTCCTTTTCATGTAGAGCTTTGAATGATTCTGCCTCATAAGAATATGAAAAATAGGTCAGCTAAAAAGGACACAATTCGTGCCCATTTTTCCAACAACAGACTGTTGGAAGACCTGATTGCTAAAGGTCAGGGGGAAATTGAATGTCAGTTGTTGAATTACAAGTGAGATGCAGCACTCACGATTTTTGTTTATAGAAATCGTTTAATAGAAAATATCATGTTTAAAACAGGATTGGATGTGAGAAACACTTGAAACTTTGATTATGTTCAGAATTGACATGTAATTTGAAAAATCTGCTTTAAACGAAACGTTTACTAGCATATTAAACATATGTAAACAAAACATGGCACGAGCCTTGTTTACATTTTTGTTGACCATTAGAAATACCTTAGTTAGGCATTGTAAACATTAAAATAATAAAATTTCTACCTCAACGTGTGTCTATGTTGTCCCTTTAAAATAGCAGTTTAAAAGTACGATAAAGGTGAAGAAAACAAAGGGTGATCAATCTCAAAAATCCTAAATAGGATACAAAATTGAGAATACGGCCCCCTACAAACAACAAATGTGGAATTAGGTGCCTATTAGAAGACACTCACTATTAACAGGTCACAGCTCTCTCTTTATTAGATAAACGTAGTCAAAGTTAGTAAATATACGGCCTAACAATTTGTATAAAACATGCCAGAC
>CAJDSM010003755.1:5398-17340 GCA_903981925.1 Ostrea lurida
CCCCTTAGCATACAGGAGCGGCCGCGCTGGCTTAGTGGTTGAGCTCTCGCCTCGCGATCAGGAGGTCGTGCGTTCGCGCCCCGTGCTCGGCACCCGGCCGCGTCAAACCTAAGACGTGAAAATAGGTATTGATTGCTCCTTTGCCAAGAGCTCGCCATTTAGGCGTGAGAATCACTGGTCTTTCGGGTATGACCTTAAAAACGGAAGTCCCGTGTCGCAGCATGTGTGGCACGCAAAAAAATCTCACTGCTAAAAGCCATGAGTGCTAAGCATATGTCTAAATTCGCAGACCTTCACCGGCAATTGGTGACGTCTCAATATGAGTGAAATATTCTCGACGGGACGAAAAACAATAAATAATCAATCCACCTTAGCACACAGCCAATCAAGTTTATTTGAAAGATTTTCCGACAGCATAAGTCTGAAAAGCTCCGTTGAGTTTTCACCGCAGTTTAGTTGACCTGTCACACTATGAATTTAACGAAATCATCTATGTAAAGGCAAAGATAACTAACAGTGATCAATCTCGCAAGTCCTAAATATAATACAAAAACAAGAGTTGGGCAATCACGGACCCTGGACACACCAGAGGTGGATCAGTGCCTAGGAGGAGTAAGCATCCCCTGTGACGGTCACACCGCGTGAGCCATAGTCATTGATCAGGTTAAACGGAACAGTCGTACGTCAAATCAGTGTGTGAAAAAGCGGCTTAACAATGCTATGAAAACATAGACAGCATTTGACCCAAGATAAGGTTATATTGGGTAAATCTAAATTTGTAATAACGACCATAGAATTTTACGAAATGCTGCCTTTTAAACGTGACTGTTGAAACCCCTGCAACAACAACTTGTCTTAAGTAGCTTGCCTCAGATTCAAAAACTGATTATAGCAGAACAACGCTCTTGCGTATCGAATAAGTTGAAGACAATACACACCGTATGCAGGTGATACTGGAATATTGCTAACAAATCTGGGAAGTTGACGATGTAGAAGCTGAAATCTCCCGTTTCATAAAGTTGAGTAGTTAGTTTGCCGTTAATGTCAATGTTCAATAAAATTCCAAGTACAAAGCAGAACTGGAAGACTCTGTGTCCTTTTTATCTAGTTCGTTGGGATATATTGAATCGACATATGAATGGAAATCATTGTTATGATAGATAACATCGTCAATATATCGAAATGTTGAATTAAAGGCCACCGCTAGAATTTCTTTTTCGTGTAGAAGCTTTTGATGAATTCTGCCTCATAAGAATTAAAAATAGAGTCAGCTAATAGAGGGCACAATTAGTATATATTACTAAATTAACAAAGTCAAAATTTGGTGCAACCTTATTCATTTTTTTTTATTTTTCGTCAACGTTAGTAGTCCAGCCAAATTTATTAAGACAAAGAAGATAATCATTTCGTCTTTGGGGATTTTAGGAGATATTGTCAATATACGAAAACAATAAATTTAGGCCGGCGACCGGAACGGCGTGTATTGATCCGAGATAGGTTTTTTATGATGAAATTAATAAAATGACACACAATTGAAGAGGTTTTTTTTCAAAATTATTTATCTATTTGTTGGAATAAAATATGATTTCTCTAAATAAAAGCAACAATAATCAAGATTATTTGATGCATATCAAATAGTCCACAATTAATATAGATTGGCCACTTAGTTTGAAATACGGATATATATTTAATTGCAATAGTAAAATTTGAAATTTATATCAAAATTAAGGATTATCTCCCTCAGGCATAGCTCTGATCCTTCGAAGTATTTGGCTCCAGTCTTTGGCACTACATTGTTCACTTTTATAAAGTTTTACTTTCATGTTTCGAATTTCCAGCATTTCGGTTTGAGCATCACTGAAGAGACATAGTTTGTCGAAATGCGCATCTGGTGCATCAAAATTGGTACCGTATATTATTTATATTTTGGTATCGTTTCCGAAGTCATTTTCGTACGAGTTGTCACACCGAAAATTAACAAATCCTGGTGCGACTTATCTCGCACCCTCTTCAAATCTGAGGTCGGCCATAACGAACAATCACCGGTGTGCTCTCACAATATGTTGCCATCTACCCCTTCCTGATAGCTTGTCCCCAGCTTTTATTCCACGAAGAAATCCCTCGTACGAGGAGACCCCAGAGGAGGAGAACTAGGGCGAAAAAAAAACACATTTGAATTTTTGACAGACCAGAAGGCCTAACGACAGTATTAATACATCAAAGGGGGTCATTCTGCATTGATCAAATGCCTTTTGTGGTATTCGGAACTGCGAATGCGAAACGAGGGACAGCTTAACTTCTTGGCGGGATGGCAGATGCTTCAGATGTCGACCCATTTCCAGCGAATTTTCATCCATTTTCTGTTAGCCTGTGACCACAATCGAGCATGGTGTCGCCTTTCCAGGTGAAGTGAGTCACGCAAGCGTCCCCGACTGGAGGCACCATCACAGTGCACCTCTTCCTCCAACGTTCCAGCTCCCCATGGCCACGTCGTCGGTCGAAACTGATTCCAATCCAGAGCAACCCGGTGAGTCAATTAATTTGTTTGACATGTCAATTTTATCAAATCGGGTAAATCCTCAGATTATATCATATGATTATATATATGATAAACGTGATGACTTTGACTTTGCAATCGTCACCTTTCCTTTTCTATGTACTAATGTACCTATCACCTGCTTACGGTGTGTATGTCTTTCAGTTGATTCCATAAGCAAATGCATGCCATGAGTATGAGGACTTTCTACTACCCAAAAAGTTGATGTTACAGGGTCATAACGAATCTCGTTTCAAGTCCTCATTTCGCAAATTCTACGGTCGTATAATGACCTTGTTGCGATTACAAATTATCACTAAGTCATAAGTTGACTGATTCGTTTCATACCCTTCGTTCGACTATATTTTTCAACTAGATTTGACGACGGGTAACCCCGTTTACTTTGTTTTGACTTCAGGCTCACGGCGAGAGTGACTGGTCAGCAGAGGATGCTTACTCCTCCGTGGTACCGACCCTGCCTTCGCTTTTGTCGGAGGTCCTTGTCGCCCTATACTCGATTTTGTATATTGTTTTGGGACTATGGTTACGATTAACACATTGTTTACCTCGCCATTTCATATTCAAACCAGTTGTGTCAACGCCTTAGGCAGTCATATTCTTACTTCCTCGGTAGTTTAGTGGTGAGTATCACCGCCTTTTACGCGGGAGAGCGGGGTTCATTTCCCCGCCGGGGAGAGTTTACTTAATCTGCTCAATCTACATCAGCCGCACAACCTCCCTACTAACATCTGACAATGTACATTGATAGGTAAAAGGCACTTTGGCCAACAACTAAACCTATCTGGTCCGGCTTACTTCCTCGCCACTATTGGCATTATGTCCCTTTACGACATGCACCCAAAATCAACAAAAAACTCATAGGGGTCAATACAATTATGCACAAGTTTATGGCCCCGTGTCTGATTTTTACAACTGACCATGTCCACGCTAACAAGCCACAGATGTTCACTTGTGCCGCTTGGATGGCGTCTATCTTCTGATACATCTCACTGACAAACAAGTTTGGGGGGTATATGAATATGACTGTCTGCCCGTCTGCCTGTGCATTTCGTGTCTGGGCCATAACTTCTTTGTTCTTTGAGATAGGCATACCATATTTGGTCTGTGTGTATCCTTTGCACGATGCATGGCTATATTCATTACCTCTGCTTGCCCTTTGACCTCAGGGTCAAAATGAGGTTTTTCAACTTCATTCGTGTCCGGGCCATAACATCTTTGTTCTTTGCCATAGGCATTCTAATTGGCACTTGGATCCATCACCATAAGATAGTGTTGTTAGGATAGCTGCCGATTATCGAAAAATCGTCGCTGACAGAGCACTTAGCGACAATCGATTATTAAGTTTGAACATCGATTTGTCGCCGACTATTCCGGAAATAGTATTATTCATATTACAAAGGGATTTAATATTCTCATGACAATGGCTGAGACTCGTACTTTCACTGAGTTTCGGATGAATCGTACTCTGAAGAGCTGTCAGAAATAGATGTGCTATCACTATAATTAATCTTACGTTTGCATTTAGAAACACTGCATTTGGTTCTTGTACTCTCGGGAGAGCATTTCATGCCCAGGATAGGCGATTAATAATTGTACCCTGTAATCGTGTGTATTCGAGTAACCTGATGTGGCAACAATTTTGTATCCATCTACATATAAGTTCATATAATCGATTGTATAAACGATCGTGTACGGCCGATTCAATTCGATAGCCGATAGTAAATTTTGTCCGATTTTACAACACTACCAAAGATTATGTGTTGTACTCTTTGTGTCTGTCTGTACGTCTGGGTGTGCAGATTCGTGCCCAGACCATAACTTCTTTGTTCTTTACCGTGGCCACCTACCTAGCATATGGATGTATCAAGCTGTGTCACTACTTCATGACCTATTTTGACCTTTGACCTCAAGGTCATAGGTATAATTCTCTAACTTCATTATTTTCGCATATGGGTGTCTCACCATGAGAGGATGTATTACCATCGGAGGATGCGTCACGTACATCCATGACCTCTGTATAATCTTCATGATATCAAGGTTAAACTTCTAGGGTTTTACATAATTCAGTCTGGGCCATGTCTTCTTTGTTCAAGCAAGTGACTCGATTGCATCATCATATGTTGGTAGCGGGGGTATCCTTTGTGAATTTTACTCACAGTATTTCTAGTTAGTCTAGGCAACCAAGTTTTTCTCAAAAACCTTCAGCCGAACTTTAAAATTCCTTAGCTCAGTCTAACACCCCCTACTACGACCCATTTCTCTTTACCATTCAGCTAGCGCAAAGCCCCCATTAAATTTTTCATTTCCGTGTCGATATGGCAGTTTATTTCTTGGTCCATACAAACTTTGTTGTGGGGGACATTGTCCCAATGTTGGTGGGGGACAATGTCCCATGATTTGTGGGGGACATTGTCCCAATGTTTGTGGGGGACATTGTCCCAAAGTCTGTGGCGGACTGGGGTACTTTGATAACCAATTCTGTGCCAAAACCAGCTCTCCTCCCACCTGTATATTAAGCAGAGGGAATATATTTAATATTGACCCACCAGCAGACCATGCAATTATGCCTGGGTCAAATGAATATCTGGTTGTGTTTGAAATGTTATTCTATAAATCAGTGGGACTCATGGCTAGTTCCTAGCTGGGGTCACATCTACCTCCCAAGCAATGGAGGGGATGCTACAGGCTGGTGCAAGTAGGTATTTGCTTTAAACCAGGTAGCACTGTGGAGATTGGTGAGTTGCACAGAAGTCATCTATCCTGGACTAGACACCTATGTTCACATAGGGTCCCCGGTTTTGCCCCTACGCTTGTAGTTAAACTGGTATACCGGTCGCCTCCACAGTTCCCCACATAAATTTTGCGTGCGACATTTTCCACCATTTACATGTGTATTGTTACTATTTGCAATCAATAAATGTAAAAGTTGCTTCACTCTTGTTAATTCGCTGCTAAGCAGCCTAACAGGGATTACAGTGCAGCCAGCAAAGGTTCGACATCCCTACTGGGTTACCCATTGGTAGGCAGCTGTTATGTTCATTTCCTCTGGTAGTAGGTTTATGTCTCCTGCTGTCTGCTCTGTATACGCTAAAATTATTAAAATACAAGTTCCACTGCCTATGTGCTAAATCCCAACCTTGGGGCTGGGTCATGTCAGTCAGGCCAATTATATTATTAACTCAATTGTCGTTTATCTCAAAAAGAGTCTAAACTAATTATTAACTCTAGGGGGCACCGGGTGCGAACCCGCTAAATCCACCACTGCCAATCATTCAAAGTAGCGTCAGTTTGATGTTCCATCTGATAGGCATGACCTTTCAAGTCAGACGTAGATAATTTGACTGTCTTTGAAGAAGGCGGGAGCAAACTTCTAAGTAATGCGACAAGCAAAAAAAAATCTAATGTAACACTAAATGTGGGGGAGGGGGGCAACTTCTAAAATAATGCGACAAGAAAAAAAAAGGTAATAGAACACTGAATGGGGAGGGCAAACTTCTAAAAATCATTATATGTAGGGGGCTTCTAAATTATGTGTCATGATGCAGACAAACGTTACTTGACAAGGGGGGAAACAAACTTTTGACTTTCAATTGCCCCCCCCCCCGGCTCCTACACCCATGATTTCATATACGGCCAGAATATTCAGTGACAATAACCAAAGTTCAAGGACAGACATTACGTAAGATCGCAGCTTACAAAATGCAAACCCCGTCTTTTCACACGTTCGGTTATTATGTATGTAGCATTTTCCACAGAGCTTTTACAGGTTTTTTTGATTGACGAAGAATATATTGTTTACGAAGGTGTTGTCAGCGACTGATAAGATCTCTCCATGCATCCCATTCGTTGCACTTTGCCAAAAGATTCAACAGTTTGTAATATTTTGATTATACCTTTCAATTCAGTCATAGGCAGTGGGTCTTCCTATAATTTGGTGTACACAGACGTACCGCTGGAATCGGTCACTTTTTTGACCGGTCAAATATATCAATGGGATGCAATTTTTATCAATATGTTGTACCAAAGGGTAGATAATTTGACATGTCACTATATATCAATGGATAGTAAATTTATCCACTGAAAATTTGTAATCATGAAAAAAAAGTGCACTTGATCTACATGTACCACTAAAAACAAAGGAATGAAGATTATATTACAAGCCAAGTATTACAACAGCAATATGCACACGGATAGCAACTATACATTTTTTTATGAAATGTAAAAATTTATACATTTTGTTATGAAAATACAAAAATATATGAATGGGTATGGATTTCAAAATGTTGATTATATTGATGGGTGTTTTGGAGATCTCAGCCGTACATACAGTATATACCCCAAAGTATAGGTTGAGGCGCCACCCCCCCCCCCCCCCCATCCCTGGGTTCAATGTAGATCACATTATTGGACACTCAGCAGCGGGGTAATAAGTATATACGAATAAATTTCTTTATGATCTGAGCGTCGATTTTAAGTCTTTTGTCAGCTTTGATGTCAAATTATAAGGAAGCGCATACTATGTTTTCTATCTCTAAAGCTAATTCGAATATCTATCAGTGTCTAAACTATGAAAAGCACAAGAATTTACAGATATTGTGGTATTCCTGCAATAGCTACATGTATATGATTATACATGTGACTAAGGTTGCATCAATGATCATTTTAATTACATACTTTACAAAAATATTGAATGTTTATGAATAAAAATTCTTACCGAACACATAAACTTCACACAAGGTTAAGATCTGGTTTTGACCATGAGGAAGTTCAATGATTATTTTCTTGACTCGAGTCTTAGGCATACGAGATGAATCAATCCAAATATCATCACGATCCAGAATCCGGTTGGTAAGTTCTGCATCGTTATAAATCTGTTGCCTTTTTCCATTTGCAGATATTCCATGCACAGTAAAATTGTCAATCCTTTGTTCTGGAAATAATATTCATTGCTTACCCTTCAGCCATCTTAGCGATTCTAATGTCCTGTCAGTTATGGAGTGTATCAGGAACATGATATATTCTTAATTCTTGTATTACTGTACATATAGATCAGCTATTTTTTTCACTCTAATCTCTGTAACCATTACATTTAATAAAATACCATGTAGGATGTATCAAGCCAAATACTATCTCTTTTAAACGGTCATAGACAATACAGGAAACACTTGGCAGGAAGTATTAGAAATCGTATAGTGTGGTTGGCATATGCAATTATCTTTAACTTTGTAGTTAAAAACCTTGTTTCTCAATTCCTTTTTGGTGACGTGGTGGTGTTGAGAAACTTACGTTGTATATTCCTGTTGCGTATTCGAATTGACGTTATGGAGTTAAACTTTCTTAGATCAACTTCCCAGCTAGGTTTGGTATAAATACCAGCTTGTGTGTGTGTACAGGTGGGTGTACTGAAATTACCACCTCCATCTTTACCATCTGTAGCTTTGTCAGAAGTAGATGTTTTATAAGTTGTTGTTTGATTTGTTGCTTTCCACAAAGCGACATTTTCCCCTGAAAATGATTAACCTTCATATTACATCTACCTTTGTATTTAGTATCGTGTAGCATTAAATAAAATAGAATTTTCAAAATGTTACTCTTTTAATTCAGGTTAAACATCTAAATTTTCCTTTTCATAATCAAATTCTGTAGCTAGTTTTCAAATAGGAATACGCATTTGGACTGCATTTATACAATTGCGCTGTTAAAGTGTCGCAGAGTTGGTCGACTGCAATGCACGTGTACTGCTAAAGAAGACGACAGACAGTTACTCGTAACTGGTTCACTGCAGGGTTATAACGAAAATGGCAGTCTAACAAAGGGTATGAAACAAATCAGTCAACATATGACTTAGTGATAATTTGTAATCGCAAACAAGGTCATTATAGCGACCGTAGAATTTGCGAAATGATGATTTTAAATGAGATTCGTTATAACCCTGCAGCATCAACTTTTTTGTTAGTAGTTGTCATTGCACCCATATTGAAAGGCAGTGCCTAGTTTCCTAATCCAGTATTCTTCTCGTTGTCTACGGAAAAGTGTACTTAATGTTGGACTATTGGTTTGATAATTTCTATAATTCTCACTTTCATAGATAAGATGGAATGGTCGGGAAAGTTAAAATGTTCATAATGAAGTTGGTGGCCTCCGTTATTAATTTCAAATCTATGAACCGACATACGTTTATTTAAAGATCCCTTTGTTTCTCCAACATATATGAGTCCACATAGGTTACATTATTCCGTAGACAACATTGGAAGCTGTGCACGTCAGATTTTCACCAGTCTTGGTATAAAACTGTTGTTTGGTTAAATTGCTTGTATTTACAATTTTTTGCAGATCATTTAGAAATGGAACACATGGGGTCTGTAAATGAATTTTCATAAATATTCTGTAAGGAGACTTGATAGTTTTTCATTCTAATAAAGTTATTGGTATCCTTGTACCAAAACTGGTCATTATATGACACAATATATGACATATTTGTTATGTCCCGCAGGACAATCCGAGGGGCACCTACCATTCTGTCGGAGTCTGTGCCCCAAATAGACTCAACAGAGTGGCACCTTATTATACTGGGCGACGTGCCAGCCAGTATCTCTATGTTTTTCTTCTTTACACTCATAATGACATATGTACCGAAACGACAAGTATCCTGGGGACAAATTGTCCACCAGCAGATATACATATTCGGTGGTTAAATACAAAAAGGCGAAGTTAACATTGTGTCAAACGTAATCGTAAATAAAAAAAACATATGCAAATTCGAGTGTAGGGCAACACGGACCTCCGAGAAAAGCGAAAGTAGGATCAGGTGCCATGGAGGAGTGAGCATCCTCTGCTGACCGGTCACACCCGCCGTGAGCCCTTAGTCGAAATATCAATGAATAGAATAAAACTTTCAAAACATTCGGCCAAAGTTCTCTGACGTGTTTCAAATATGAATTGGCGAAGTTAACATTGTGTTAAACCTAATCACAATCCCCAAAACACATATATACAAAGTCAAGTATAGGGTAACACGGACCTCTGGCAAAGGCTAAGGAATGATCAAGTGTCATGCATAATCTGCTGATCGGTCACACCCGCCGTGAGATCTTAGTGGAAATAAAGTAAACTTGATTACCCGTCGTCAAGTTTAGTTGGAAAATGACAGTCTAACAAAGGGTATGAAACAAATCAGTCAGTATATGCCTTCGTGAAAAATGATTTTTTTTTCAATGAATACATATAATAAAGTTATGTTTTCATGTGTAATTACAACATTGAAAGTTGAAAGTACTTTAGAACAAAGTACTTGTTTCGAATTTTTATAACCTTGTCAACCAAACATAATAGCAGAGTTGCGTGGGATCAACATGTATGTGTACAAAAAGGCGAAGTTAACATTTAACATTTGTCAAACGAATCATAATCCATAAAAAAAATATACAAAATACGGTTAGGCAACACGGACCTACGACATAGCGAAGGAGATCATGTCCATGGAGGAGTAAGCACATCCTCTGCTGACCGGTCATCACCCGCCGTAGCCCTCAGTCGAAATAAAGTAAACGGTTACCCGTAGTGCAAATCTAGTAGAAAATGACAGTCTAACAAAGTATGAACAAAATCAAGTCAACATGTGACTTAGTGATAATATGAACGCAAACAAGTCGTTATATAGCGACCGTAGAATTGGCGAATATGATGACTTTAAACGAGTTTCGTTATAACCCTGCCAGCATCAACTTTGTAGTAGTCCTCGCTTAAAAATCCTACTATTGTAAGCCTTCTTGACACCCTGTCTTTGCCAATCGGCGAACAAGATAGAATCTATACTTTGCGTACCAATTGTCTCCAATATACTCTGGACTACATGTGTATTTACTTCCACACACTTCCTAATGCTATAAACTCGAATGATAACGAAGTATATCATTATATATATTTATTACTGGTTTCCTCCAGTCAGTAAATGCGATCATGCCATTTTCATAATAAACAATTTAAAATTTGTAATATATTCATTGTGGATTGTGTTCCGGGTGTGAGATCTCAAACTTATATATATTCTAATAATTCCTACATTTTCATACCTAGTGTTTTGAGGATTGAGCTGTTTGAATATATTTGATGTAATCGCTATAGATCAAGATGATAAAACTGAAGAGCTTCGCGCTTTTATAACTTCTCAAATTAGTCGTGCCAGAAAACAACCAATCAATAATTGTCTTTTTAGAGATCTCCGAACTACTTATACATGAAACTCCAGATATATAAAATAATATCTAAATTCAAAGTGTCTCATTCTTGTACGAAGAATTACAAAATCGATTACAATATGATTGTGTACAAACATAAGTTAAAATATTTCTTTTCAATGAAACGGACAACCACAATCCTCACGTGAGAATACAGAACAACAAACAGTAAATCGTACATTCCGCCATTACAATAAGTTCAAGGTACAGTTAATTACTTTGGTGCATAAATCTCATCATATAAAACAATAATATAATGAATAAAATTCAAATTCACTATTCAAACAAACGGACAATGCTACTGTTACTTAAATGTATTTCTATATACAAAACATCACGTATACATTCCTTCGTAAGCAAGATGGCAGGCGGACTATTCTTCAACATGTTGGATAGAAGTAAGTTACGTGATTTACAATAATAATACTGTTTTGCTTCGAGTTATAAAATATAAACTTTCATAACACTCAGTCTTATACTGTAACTTTACTGATAATCTCTACTACCAATATGAATGAATATAGAGATTGTTTACATTCAATGTCAACAGTAACAAAATGCACTGAACACGAACACTCTAATATAAATAGAACATTTCGTGAAAACAAAACTGATAACAAAAATGCTATTAACTATTAGCCACATAATGTACATACAACATATTAATTATCTCCGTGTATCCCTGCAATATTTACGCATATACTAATGTACTAAAACTAAAATCCCCCCAACCCGCATTGCCTCAAATAGTTTAACCCATAGATAACACTTCCCACCACTTTAAGTACATAAATTCTCCTGAATTAACTATCTAATCTCAGTCCCACCAGCATCATTAATCTTGTCAGTATTTGTCTAGGCTTGTTCACGTCTTTCATGCACTGGTTAAACTTCTTAGTATGTATCACTGTCCTGATGGTACTTCCTGTCGCAATATCTCGCAAACTCGCAAACATGTAATATTGTCCTTAATGGGAACACCATTCACGTTATCCTTAGATCCTGGAAGGCAAGAAATGTACCTGTTCTTAAGTCTTATTTCGATAAGGGTATGTTTTCCAGAAGATAACTCGGGCTGCCACGACATATTTCCAATGCAAGGTCTTTATCTTCTGCGTCAAGGACTTCCATTTGGGCCACTTTAAAGA